>LQRL01150169.1:0-11463 GCA_001703475.1 Hydroides elegans
TGTACAGTTTAATCAGTGTGTTATTAGATAAACAAAAATAGTTTGCTGTTCTTTTAATATAATTTTGTCTACCCTATGGCAAAGTTACGTGGAATTGCCCCTATATATTCTAAACAACAAGACAGTATGTACCTAAAATATGATAAAGAAGGAATAAAACAAGATGTAGACTACAGCGTCACCAAAACACCCGTCTATTCTCAACAGAAAACGACACCTACTGACGATAACAAAAAAGACGATTTCGGCCAAGATTCAGGGCAACAACAGGGTGTTAATAACACTGATGACTGGTCATCATGGGAAGAACTAGAAATTCCAGATGAGGATCAAGATTTATATGGAACAGTGCAGTATGCGAGTCTTGAAAGAAAAGTGACATTTGCGTCACGTGACGAAATATTTGAGTGCGTCAGTGACGGATATAGTATCGATGATATTGGGGATGACCTTCCGGAAGATGGGGTCAAGGTCAATAAAGGTCATTGTCAAGTGGAAGAAAGTCAAAGTCAAATGCTCAGAAATTATGTTGCGAATGTTAATAATGATGTCCAGAAGAATGCTGTATCGAAACAAGAGATTGAAGGAGCGGTGATTTCGGGTTATGAGACTCAAGTTGGTGCACCTGTTTCCCATTTGGGCTTTTACTCTTGTGAGGAAGAATACGAAATGTCGTGTTATGAGAAGACACAAGAAAAGGGTATGGCGTCGTCAAATAATACAAATATTTCATTTGAAAACTCAAGAGCGCAGGGAACTACCTATCATGAAACGCATTTTGATGAGGAAATTGTTGAGCTGCATGTCGTAGATAAAGAATTCGAGGAGGAACACCAAGAGCCAGCTATGGCATCAGGAATTGGAAGTGCAACAGCAAACACAAAGGCTGATATGATAGCAATTGATATATCCCTAGATGAAGGAAGTCGAACCCCAATGGAACCGAACGAATTGGAAAATACGGAAAATGAAGCCATGGTGATCGATGAAATCAACTCGTTTATCGATGAGCTCTCAGCGAAATGCGAAAAAGAGGCATTGTATCTCAATGAACATGTAGCTGGAGATTGCGCTCAAACAAATATGTTAGACCCTAACAATTCTAATATCACTGACGTCATAGAAGAAAGGAAACGAATGAGCGATATGGTATCCACAATGAGTGATGTGAATTTCGCTGAACCTGGGGATGTGCCATTTCTTAAACAGTGCATAGTAGCAGAGGACTCCGAAATTCAACAACCTCTACAACGACCACTGAATATACCGAATGCCATACCCCAGTTCAGCGATTTGAACCAAAACCAATCTTCCATGGATCATCCGTTCTTAATCGATGTCGATGAAGTCTTAACTCAGGAACAAGAAGCTGCGAGAATCGAGAGTTTCAAAGACTCGATGCAAGATCTATTTCAGGAAATCGATGAAATGATGGAAAAGGCTATCGGAAGTGACGTCACAGAGATTCAATCAATCAGCGAGTTACAGGAACCGGAAACACGTGCCACAAATGACAACAAAGTAAACAATGAGATCACCCATAGCAACAGTGATACTAATAGGGATGCGGTGGAGTTACATGATGTGGTTAGAACGGAGGTGTTTCTTGATTGTAGTACAATATTGGCAGATGATATCGTTTGGATTCCCAGTGCTGATAGGGACCAGTTCAAAGCAGAAAGGAACCAGTATGTGGCCGATGGAAACCAGGTAATTAAAGAGTCGGATGAAAACCAGTTTGTTGTGAGAATTGAAAACCAGTTTTCACCAAATGAAACCCAGTTGACATCAGATGAAAGCCAGCGCAGTGACGTCAGTACTGATGTATCTCTAGAGGATGAAGATGACATGATGCAACATGGTATGTTACCCGTTATACCCGAAGAACCAGCGATAATGAATTTCACGCTTAAGACTTTTAGTGGGCTACCAGAAGAAGACGATAATGATGATAATGATGACGAGGAAAACGGAAAGGGGAAACCAGTTATTATGGATTCCCCGCCACCTAATAAGAATGCCCTACTGTTTTCCTCTGATTCGATTGGTACACCTTTGCATACTATCGTTGAATCAGATGAGACATCAGGCCCCGTTAATCCGAATTTGCCCGATAGAGTCTCCTTTGGCGAAAACGAGAAAGAAATTAAGGAAGAAAGAATCAACAAAGAGGTTCAAGATTCGGCCGATCTGGAATGCATCCAAAACGAGGCACAGGCAAGCACCAGCGATGATATTACTGAAGCAGAGAACCAGTTCACGGTTTCGTCAATTCCGGTGACGTCATCGTCACATGCTGACGTTATAGAAGAACACGTGGATGTAGACTCTACTGCTGAGATGTCTATTGGACTTGATTCTATGGCAGTTCATGTCAACAGCACAGAGGTGGTTATAGATCAAAACTGCCTTTCTGTGGTTGATAGCTCACATTCTCCTGTCACTAAGTCCGACATGCAATTTGTCAAGATTAAAAATGACTGTGAGGTAAATGGGGAGACTCACATGAATGAGTCCGAGCAAGGGTGTCTAGAAATAATCAAAGAATCTGAAGTGTCAGAATCTATCATGACAAGTGGACCCATTGATATTTTGTCTACAAAAGCCCGGTTGTTAGACATTGGCAGAAATCAGGAACCTGTGCTACACCGAGTTGACAGTGAACCGAATCAAGAAATATTAAGTGAATTGAAGGTTGAGGAAGAAACAACATCAAACTCCGAAAATCCAAATGAGGGAATTGATCATAAAGATACAATGTCGCAAGATAAAGACAAAATTGATGTTAAGACCACCGTTGAGTCAAAATCTGATGATAACACAAGAAAAAGATACTTCCAAGACGATAAGCCTGTGAACGAACCCCTCCACGTAGATTCTGTAACTGATCATGAAAAGGTTGAAGATTCTGAGAGAGAAAGTCCAATGGCAGAGGCTCCAACTGTTGATAAAGCTGAAGTGGGTGTTACAGATTCGGGTACCAGAAGGAAGGGACCAGAATCCACAGAAACTGAGGAAGTACCTATAAAAACGATAGGAGATATCACTTTAGACTTCACAAAAATATCTGCACTAACCGGTCAAGAAAACAGAAATACCAAACTAGACGAAGTTCAATTTGACTCCATTGAAGGTATAACAAACGACAATGGAATGCTTTCGCAACAAGCAGGGCAAGAAAATATAATAACCGACACAGACCACATACCTTTAGAATCTAAAGAACGTAAAACAGAGGAAACTTCGAATGTTCCTATACCAACAGCAAAAGAAAACCGGAAAACCACCATGGATCATCTAATTGAAGGGGAACTCCAAGGCCTTCGCGAGATTCTGGATCAAATTTGCGGTCCAGGCGGAGCTTCATTTCCAGCAATTGTCGGCTCCCGGGATATAGATGGAAGCGGCAGGGTAAATCAATATACTGTTGATCAGGGTGCTCCTTTGGTTACAGATTTGGACGATAGCCCTGAGGAATTGGAAAATGTAAATGAGGAAAGCCAAAACACTACGACGTTAGGTTTAGTTGTCACCAATACCGGCGCTGTTGGTATGTCTCCGATGGTTACAGATCTGGATGATAGCCCAGAAGAAATTGATGAAACAAATAGTGAATATAGAAAGAAGATTACTGATTTCGACCCCTCTAAAAGCAGCGTTGCTGGCTTTGGGACAGTGTTACAAAGACTTAAAGTTACTGATCTGGACGATAGTTCTGACGAAATTAAGAATGACCCGGTAAAAGATAAGATAGAGGTAGTTTCAAATTTGGATGAAAGGGCGATTGGTGGGTCATTATCTCCAGGACTTTTGGTGACGGACTTAGATGACAGCTCAGATGAAATCGAGGATGACAAAGAAAGAAATGAAGAACTTGACTTAAAGACAAAGGTCTTAAAAGAACAACATATCAAAACTACATTTGATCTGGAGGAGCCGATGAACACCGATGCAATTGATAAAGACGGACCGAAAGCAACAACTGATATATATGGTCTGAAAGCTGAAAATAAGACTGAAGTAGCTGTCAATGTGGATCAAAATGAACCGACCGATATCGAAAGCCAATCTGTAGCATTACCTACAGAAACACTATCAAAAATCAATACAATGAGTAGTCCTAATGATGGGGAGATGGAAGCTGCCAAAGAAGTAATGTCTCCCACGAGTCCTGAAAATGAAGCACCTGGCAATATCGATAAACCAACGAAAGGTGTCACGTTTGCCGAATCGGACATCAAGAAAGACGACAAAAAGCCATCATTGCTAAGCAGGCTGCGACGTCGACCAACCCCGAGAGCCAGACCATTTAGCAAGAAACTGAGCGATAAAAAGAAAGTAGAAGAGAAGATTGCAAAAGATAATAAAGCTGCCACTAAAGCAGCAGAAAAGGCCATCGCTATGGACAATGTGAACAGCAATGAGGCTTCAACTTCCGGTGCTGAAAAGACAATCAAACCGCCAAAATTGACAAAACGGAAATCTGAGGATGATGTTGATCAAGCGAAGGCTACAAAAGAAACATCGAAATCGGGCCATCAGCGGAAACCGTCATCGGTCGAAAGGAAATCTTCAACGGAACGGAAATCATCAGTAGATCAAACTGGAAACAGTACATCTTCCAAAAGCGCTGCTGAGAATAAAAAGGCTCAAGTAAAATCGAAGACAAAACTGCGAATTCCGTCGTTCAGAAAATCGACAGCGAGTTCTAGAGAAAAGGCGGTTGAAGTGAAAGTGAAAATCGCTAAACCGGTTGTTGTCAAGGCGATAAAGCCGAAAGCGGCGAGAGAGAATAGTGAGGGTGAATTGAATGCTTTAGCACAAGTTGATGATCAAACAGGAAAAGGTGATCTACCAGAAAATGCTTCTCCAAGCACCGATGAAAAAGTTGAGAAACAGCCAGAATCAGTTGTAGAAGGAGGCGGAGCAGCTTTAGAGAAGATGGCTGATCCACTAGAACAGTGTCTTAGAGTAACTGACACTGAAAAGCCTATTGATATTGATGTGAAAGAAGCCACTTATTGTGACGTTGCAAACCCAATCATAGACGACCCAGAAGCTACCACTAAACCGACTGTCGAATTAAATGTGGCTCAAACGGAATCAACCATAGACAAAACTGATCAGTTCTCAGTCCCTGATGTAACGTCGCTAGATGATGTCGTAAATGATCAGCGGGTTCTTCTGAATGTTACCCCCTTCTCATTGAGAAACAATGAAACACCTACCGATGAAACAACGGAAACCAACAACCAAATCACAGAAAACATAGACGAATCCGTTTCAACCAAAGACACAACTCCTACTGCCATCAAACTTGAACTCACCACCAGTCCCCATTCTCGCGACGAACAGATCGCTTCAGACACCTACCTCGATCGCAAGAAACCTCCACCTCCAAAAGACCTTTTAAGTGTAGCATTGACACCCGAACAGCAAAAGCAACAACGTCATCAAAGCACCACCCAACAGCGTCGACGTCCATTCTTCAACAAGAGTGATCCCTGGCCTAACACAGACGGGGCAGAAGAAAGCAATTCCGATCCAAACAGGCGTTATTCGCAAGGCGATGTTCGTCAAACTGGAGCAACAGCAGTTATTCCAAGGAAACACCCGCTCTGGAGATATATGCAGCAGAATAAGAATGGTGAGCTAGTATTGAAACCAACGAAGCCCGAGAAACCAAAAATCGTCTTTGCGTTTGGGCAGCGGCTTGAGGTACCACATGATTCACCGAAAATCCGACGGGCCGTGTCGCTGAGTGAGCATGATAAGAATAAAAAGGGTTCGCCTACGGCCAGTGCTGAGATCAGGCCTAAGGCGCATAGTTTTAATACGGGGAAAGATTCTAATAAGTTCCGGCGGTTTGCGACCAAGTCTATTAAGAGAAGGGCGTCAGCGGAGGCAGTAGAAGTTACAAATCAAGGAGAATCTAGCTCAAAAGTAGACTCTAGAAAGATAGATTCCAAACAGAATTATTCTAAGGTCGCTTTAAAGAAGGGTTCTACAAAGCCAGATGCAAATGGCAGTCAACAGGATTCTAAGTCCGAATCTAAGGTAGACTCCAAACAAACCAGTCAGACCAGTAGACTCCAGCGTAAACCACCATCAGCGAACTCCGTCAAGCGAGCCATGTCCTTTCAACAACAGAAAAACAAACCCAAACCAGTAGTACAACAAAAACCTAAAGCGCACAGCTTTAATACGACACGAGACGTACAAAAGATCGTTACCACTACGGGCGGAGATCTAACCCGGCCGATTTCAAGCGACAACGTTAACCCTACAAAAACGACAAAATCAAAGGTGACACAGCAACGAAAATCGTCGCTTCAAACGGATTCCGGGGGAGGTGTTGTCAGAATTCGAAGGTTAACCAAAGCGACCAGTTTGCCACATGTAGTACAAAGGAGTTCATCATTGACAGAAAGTGATGACGGTGTGTCAGCTGGCACGGAAAAGCCACAGAAACCAAAGCCGCATAGTTTTAATACACCAAAAGATTTTCTCAAGATGAACAAGAAGATTATAAATAAAGCACCTATAACAGACAAGAATGGAGACAAGAAGTCAACCAAATCCCCAACTGAAGATCACAAAGTAGTTAAACCCTTCATGTATAAATCTAGAGTGACATCACCTACAAGTGCGGGGCCGAAACCTGATGCTGAGAATAAACGACCGACAACTAAGAAATTGGCGCCAAAATTGATTAAAAGAAAGTCTGAGGATGGAACAGACAAAACAAAGGCAAAGGAATCAGAAGAAAATTCAAACAAAGCGACCGAAATCGTTGATGGGACTGCTCTACCACACGAAGGTGAAAATGCAATCGTTGACGACAGTAAGGCTGCAAAGTCCAACACAATTGAAGCTAAAGATGATTCGAAACATATGAATAACGTTGACGAAAAGAAGGGCATAAATGTAAAAGAAGAAGCAAAACCCCAGCCAGTTACAATCCAAAAGAAAGAGAAACGATTGGTTACAAAAAGAAGCAGCATCCCTTCAAAGACAACAAAAACTGACGAAAGCACTGTCACAGCCGTTAGGAAACCAGCGTCTGAAAGAATGAGTTTGTTATCCAAAAATATGCCTTCCTTATCCCCTGCTAGACGGCCGTCAGCTTCGGAGAGATCTAAAGAAACGAAACGACTTCTGAGTACTTCGAAAACACTTTTACAGAGTGTTACATCACCTGACAAGCTTAAGCCAGAAACAACCACTGCGAGCAAATTGAAAACATCGGCTTTTCTTCGTAGACGAAATGCTTCATCCAGGGAAAATATCAGAGACGATTCCTCGAAACAAGGCCCTAGCATTCAGGATAAGACCGCAACGGGTAAGAGCAAACTGAAGAAACAACATCCTTTATCAACAGACAAAAGTGCAGACCGTTTCCTTTTGTATGGAAGTAAGGAATCTGACTTTGTATTTCCGCGAAGAAGTTTCAGTAAGATATTAGAAAGTCAACAAAAACTAGCAGCCAGTAATACGAAAGGTCGCCAAAAAGATCCATACCCTAATCCAACTAGTGAGCTTGATCAACCAAACACAGAACCAGCTTTTCAGACGGATCAACCGAACACAGAGCAAGCTAGTGGGCCAGATAAAATAAACACAGACCCAGCTAGTCAGACAGAACAAGCAAACACAAAGCCAACCGGTGAGCCAGATCACATTGATACAGAACCAGAGGAGAGCAAGACCTGCAATCAGGAATTCCAAGCAAACACAGAGCCAGCTTATCAGGAGGACCATGCAAACACAAAACCTGCTAGTCAAGAAGACCAAGCTAGCATAGAACCAGCTAATCAGGAAGACCAAGCCAACACAGAACCTGCAAGCCAAGAAGATCAAACTAACACGGAACCTGCTAGTCAAGAATATCAGTTAAGCACGGAACCTGCTAATCAAGAAGATCAGGCTAGCACGGAACATACACGTCAGGAAGATCAAGCTAGCACGGAACATGCTAGTCAAGAAGATCAAGCTAACACAGAACCTGTTAGTCAGGAATATCAAGCTAGCATGGAACCTACAAGTCGGGAAGATCAAGCTAGCAAGAAACCTGATGAACCTTTAAATGAAACAGTCAGTAACAACGATGGATCACAAACTAAACTGGTCAGTCAACAATATGAAACTGAATTAATTGAACCCGATGCAGAACCAGCTAATCAACCAGATATACTTGATACAGAGCCGTCTACTCAATCGGGTATATCGGTTACAGAACTAGCCACTGAACCAGTAAGTTCACAGAATAAACCTCATGCTGAACCAGCTAGTCAACAAAAGGAAACCGATAATGAGCCAATTAGTCAACCAAATGAATCCGGTACTGAACCAGCTGGTCAACTAGATGACCCAGATACTGAAGGAGCTAGTCAACCAGAAGAAGTTGATCCTGAACAAGCTAGTCAATCGTATAAACCTGATACAGAATTAGCTAGTCAATCAGATGAGACTGCTCCAGAACCAGCTAGTCAATCAGATGAGACTGCTCCAGAACCAGCTAGTCAATCAGATGAGGCTGCTCCAGAACCAAGCAATCAAGCAGATGAGGCTGCTCCAGAATCAACTAGTCAATCAGAGGAGGCTCCTCCAGACCCAGGTAGTCAATCAGATGAGACTGCTCCAAAACCAACTAGTCAATCAGATGAGGCTGCTCTAGAACCAGGTAGTCAATCAGATGAGACTGCTCCAGAACCAACGAGTCAATCAGAGGAGGCTCCTCCAGACCCAGGTAGTCAATCAGATGAGACTGCCTCAGAACCAGGTAGTCAATCAGATGAGACAGCTCCAGAACCAAGTAATCAATCAGATGAGGCTGCTCCAGAACCAGGTAGTAAATCAGATGAGACTGCTCCAGAACCAGGTAGTCAATCAGAGGAGGCTGCTCCAAAACCAACTAGTCAATCAGATGAGGCTGCTCCAGAACCAGGTAGTCAATCAGATGAGACTGCTCCAGAACCAGGTAGTCAATCAAATGAGGCTGCTCCAGAACCAAGTAGTCAATCAGATGAGACTGCTCCAGAACCAGGTAGTCAATCAGATGAGACTGCTCCAGAACCAGGTAGTCAATCAGATGAGGCTGCTCCAAAACCAACTAGTCAATCAGATGAGGCTGCTCCAGAACCAGCTAGTCAATCAGATGAGACTGCTCCAGAACCAACTAGTCAATCAGATGAGGCTGCTCCAGAACCAGGTAGTCAATCAGATGAGACTGCTCCAGAACCAGGTAGTCAATCAGATGAGGCTGCTGCAGAACCAGCTAGTCAGGCAGATGAGGCTGCTGCAGAACCAGCTAGTCAATCAGATGAGACAGCTCCAGAACCAAGTAGTCAAGCAGATGAGACTGCTCCAGAACCAGCTAGTCAGGCAGATGAGGCTGCTCCAGAACCAGGTAGTCAATCAGATGAGACTGCTCCAGAACCAGCTAGTCAATCAGATGAGACAGCTCCCGAACCGGCTAGTCAATCAGATGAGACAGCTCCCGAACCGGCTAGTCAATCAGATGAGGCTGCTCAAGAACCAGGTAGTCAATCAGATGAGACTGCTCCAGAACCAGGTAGTCAATCAGATGAGACTGCTCCAGAACCAAGTAGTCAATCAGAGGAGGCTGCTCCAAAACCAACTAGTCAATCAGATGAGACTGCTCCAGAACCAGGTAGTCAATCAGATGAGACTGCTCCAGAACCAAGTAGTCAAGCAGATGAGGCTGCTCCAGAACCAGCTTGTCAATCAGATGAGGCTGCTCCAGAACCAGGTAGTCAATCAGATGAGACTGCTCCAGAACCAGGTAGTCAATCAGAAGAGGCTGCTCCAAAACCAACTAGTCAATCAGATGAGACTGCTCCAGAACCAGGTAGTCAATCAGATGAGGCTGCTCCAGAACCAGGTTGTCAATCAGATGAGACTGCTCCAGAACCAAGTAGTCAATCAGAGGAGGCTGCTCCAAAACCAACTAGTCAATCAGATGAGGCTGCTCCAAAACCAACTAGTCAAGCAGATGAGACAGCTCCCGAACCAGCTAGTCAATCAGATGAGACAGCTCCCGAACCGGCTAGTCAATCGGATGAGGCTGCTCCAGAGCCAACTAGTCAATCAGATGAGGCTGCTCCAGAACCAGTTAGTCAATCAGATGAGGCTACTCCAGAACCAGCTAGTCATTCAGATGAAGCTACTCAAGAACCAGTTAGTCAATCAGATGAGGCTACTCCAGAACCAGTTAGTCAATCAGATGAGGTTACTCCAGAACCAGCTAGTCATTCAGATGAGGCTACTCCAGAACCAGTTAGTCAATCAGATGAAACAGATTCAAAGCCAACTAGTCAAGCCGATGAGCCTGGAACCGAACCAGGTTATTCTGATATTGAACCAACCTCTCCACAAGATCAACAAGACTCTAAACCAAGTTATAAATCAGATCAGCAACAAAGTAACCCCAACGATGTTGAATGCCAAGTGTTGAGCCATGAGTTAGAAGACATTCATGCAAATTTGCCAGATGACGATTCGCATTTATCGCCATACGCATCATACAGCGATCTCTCCACCAACCAACCCGTAGTATCCCCCAACCAAAAACAACAGCTCCGTAGGAAACCAACAAAACCCAACCTGACTCTCAACTTGGATCAATCACAGGCTTCAGCTATACCATTGAGTCGCACAGATGAGCCAGAGGCGACACCTCCAATGGTTTGGCGCTCGGAAACAACGCACCTGCAATGTCTCAAAATGGAGGCACGCATCTGGAGTCGTCCGGACCCTTTGGATTCGGTTTCTATAGATCCTGCGGTTTCTATGGTAACGGATGATGGAGAGTTATCGCCAGATATTGCTGATGGCGATGATGATTGTTTTGTAACAGATGAAGGAAGTGATTCTATGGCTGAGGGCGGGTTAATGAATCAAGCTTTTGAAACAGGAGAGGAGATTGAGATTCGTCAAGATTGTGATTATGGTTCAACGGGAAAAACGGAGCAATTAGAACAAACCACTGATGGTGCTGAAGAGGTTAATACCAATGCCTTAGTTGATGAAGAGAGTAAACATCCACCCAACCAATCGGAAATACGGATGCCTACAGGAGAGGAACATACATATGACGATACAACGATACCTCAAGAGAGCTTACCTCCATTAGCCGAAGATCCGCAAGACAACCCGTTAACGTCACAGGGAACAAAACATGACCCAACTCTTTCGCAATCGCAGGCAAATGCAGATGTTGTAGATGTTGATATTTCGATTTCGTTGCAATTGGATACTAATGAACCTTCTACAGAAGAATTGGTATGCAATGCAACCGCCCAGTTGGAAACAACAGCACGGGAACTATCAAGCCAAGATACTTCGATAAAGGACCAACATAACATAGAAGATCCAACCATGGTTGTAACAGGCAAAGACGTAGCGAATAATGAAAATGATCAAGAACTGAATGAGACCACC
>LQRL01150172.1:9292-22291 GCA_001703475.1 Hydroides elegans
AAGACTCTTACTATGGTAGCCAGACAAGTATAAATATGCATAATTAATTCATTATTTAAAGTTAAGTCGTCCAATGATAAAGAGGGGATTACACTGATGGATGAGCTAGACTCTATGTCTTGAGATGAAAAGTAATTTAGATAATAACTGTATCCAATAGCGACGCTAAATATTCATTTGTTGTATTTTTACATATTTAAATATTTACATATTTTTACATGCGATTGCATGGAAATTAATCGAGAACTTACTTAAATCAAAACTCTTACGTAAGGTTTATATTTAATATTTTCCCTTTTCAGACATATTGATCAGTACAATTGAACTGAACTGAAGTACAATTGTACGGTGAACACTTCTGAAGTTCTGATATGGTAATAAGAACATATTGATATTCAAATTAAATAATAAAACCAGGAGAATTACCCGTAATGAAGGGTGACAACTACATTTACATAATCCATAAAATCTAGGGAATAAAATGGAGGCCTTAGAACGATCACGTATATACGCTAAATCTGTATGAAGTGCTCATGTTTATAACGCAGTAATCCAATCGTGTAAGCCAAATAGTAGGCCACGCTTATCTTGTGTATTCTAAACCCTCGCATGTCATAAATCTTTTTCATTTTCCTTTTCGCTTAAAAGTCTATATCGGTTATATCGATATATGTTTGTAGTTGTCATATATCGTTAGATCTATTTCGTTTATAAAGAAAATCATATAATTCGGTTATCTAAAAAAATCCAATCCGATGATTTCGATAGATTCGAGATAAGAGCTGCTACTGTTATCCAAGATCAATAAAATTCATATCCTCTCAGAGAAAAAGCGATTTGGCATCAATCACCTGGATACACGAAAACAATAGCAATCGTTGGCACACCGTATAATAAGGATTCAGTACACAATGGCATGAAGTTTATATGTTATAATTGTCTCCAAAAAACTAAGTGGGCCGCTCTGAACAGCCGTGTAGAACATATATGTTGGGATGCAAACCCGCACTATCCTCTACGCAAACATTCATAGCAACAAACATAACACTAAAACCCTATATTCTATTCTATGAAAAAACAAAAATGATAACATAATTACATCAGTTGCATTTTTTGGAAAGCAAATCTGCTTAATCCTCAACAAAAACATTCACAACAACCAACATTACACAAAACATCTAGATTCCATTCTATGAAAATTACAAAGAAAGCATGAATACATAATTTGGCCATTTGTATTTTTTAACACAAACTGAATCATTCAATATCCTAGTTGGATTCCTTCGATCCCCGAAAATCTGCCATCAACCAGTCCCCTCTTGCACTAAGCGACAAATGAAAACCCCATTATTCGGAATATGACACGCATCGGTGTATTACCCTCATCTCTCTACATCCCGCATCCGCAATTATTGCCATATAAGATCTGTTTAGACATTGAATAAATTTGATTAAATATAATTTGTATTTGTATTATCATCGATTAATTATTACAGAATTTCTCGTCGCATAAAACAAATCGAGCGAATTATTTTTTGCTAAGTATATAAACTATCAGCACAATTAATTAAACAATTAACTCACCCTTTGGAATTTTATATGTAAAGTAGTTGAATAACCCAAAGGCTATATCGGCAATACGTTCAGGGTAGTAACATTAATATAGTATTTTAGTTAAAAGTCTTTGCCAAATTTGTCAATATTGGAGGTTAAACGACTATGACAATATAATGAAAGAACATTTGAGACGGACTTTGATTCTTGTGATCCAACATGCCTCCATTCTTAGTTGTACGCTTAGCTATAAAATTTCCCATAATTTCATTTCTTCAATATGTGCTCAATATTCTGAGAGAGACCAAGAAAAAAGTTTCGCAAATAAGAAGTAAGAAATACAAATCCTGACTTCGGGTAAAAGGTCACAATGGAGCCAATCAGAACGACACCTCTCCTCAATAAGAACATGTGACATTTTATTCAAACCTACCCTACACACAAACAAGATTGTCTAGGTTTTGACATGACCCACCTTAGTGCTTAGATTACGCTCTTTAAAGTACTTGCAAATGTTTATAATATTTATATACATGTAATAAATTTCGAAGTATAGAATTAGTAAAAAACGATCTGATGCATATGCAAGCCACGTATCATTCATTTCACGCATGCTTTCACCTCTGCATTAAAATCATTAATACTAATCAATAACTATTTTGTGCAAGCTGGGATTCGAACTTACAACCCTGTGACTATGAGTCCGATGCTATACCCCGGAGCTACAGGCCCATGTGCGATATGAATGAACATACAAACAATATGTACGAGTACAGTATAACACGGCCATTATATCAAATCAAAGTTTCAGATAAGATATGGTTATCTACTATAGGCACAATAAATGAGAATATTATTTCTGGAAAATATTGAGCTGCATCATTGATTGAACCCACGACTTTGAAGAATGAGGTCGATAAACTACAGACTGACCCTTTTGGTTATGTGTGCAACTGCTGTGAACCAAAAAATCGATGAATTCAACATACATAAAATTCAATAACTTGAGGCGATCCTCAATGAGAAAAGTGCGCGTGTCCACCATTGGATTAAAGAAGAGTCAATCACCCAAGACACAAACCCCTGCTTACGGCAGGTTAGGTTACGCATATGATAAATACCATTAGGGATTTCTTACCGATAGCACACTTTATATGTTTATACGGAATGATCTGAATATCCTTTTTAATTTTACTATATAGAGGACCAAATATTTATAAAAATGGCCTGAAAAGCACAAGTTGGTAGTAGGGTTCCATAAAGAAGGATTGAGGATCGCCTTCACGTTTGGAAGCCTTACTGTCAAACCTGTGACAGGAGAATTTATATAGAAGACCACTTCGGCGGAAATGGCATGCTGCGGAAAGAAGACAAAGGAGGATTAAGTTTGAACTCTCTACTGTAAAAACTGTTGGAGGAGATATGTTGTAGAACAAACACTATATAGTAGACCAAATTGGCCGAAATGGCGAAGTCCACCACGCGACCCAAAGTGGGTTAATCGACTTATATACACCAAGCCCGTATGATTGTACCATAAATAAGCTTCGATTAAAGTTTGAAAGCTCTACTGTCAAAAAAATCTGGGAGGGGATAGGGTTTTTTTTTAAAATGGCGAAATATCTTACTAACTAACTAACGGCGTACGGACGGACACCAACCGATTGCACAAACCCAGATTTAGTTCGCCGAAGCTTGGTTAATAAGAAGTGGATCTCATTCTATACTCATTCAAACGAGACGGAGTTTTGTCAGAAAAACTTAGAAAACATATTTTTGGCTTGGTTGTTGTCTTGGATTCATAGGCATGGATATTAGAATTTCAATGTTAATTGTTTTGTTGTTATGCAAAAATGAAAATACTGATGCGTTTTCATTTTGGTACGTATATCTTATATTGAATATTGCATTAGCAAAGGCAGAACCTTATACATGTAGGGACTGTCATTTCAGAAATATCATCACAAACATATAATCATTATTTAAAAAATGATTGTCATTTCAATCAGTCTAATGTAAGTCGATGTAATGTAACCACAGCCTAAGGGTACTATAATACATAATTTAAGTTGACATAAAGCCTTATTTATTTTCAATTAAATATTTTTTCTATATAAAAACCTTCTTTTTATGATAAAACAATATATATCAAACTTTACTTAAACTTTTATTAAATATTTTTCTTTATGTAAAAGCATTCTTTTATGATAAAACAATAGATATCTCACTTAATTTTATACCAAACCTACTACTTTTTAATCGACACAAAATACGCATTTAAAAATAAGTTACACACGAACATCGGTTGTTTCAAATACAACATCAAATGAAACATCGAATTATGATAAAACTTTTTTTATGTTCATTCAACACAAATACAGCGAGGCATCATGCTGTGCAGTATTAGGAGCTGCAACGACTGCTGCGGTGGGAGCTGCCGGGTTTGGTACGGGTGGTGTGGGTGCTGGGACCCTAGCTGCAACCGCGCAGTCCTATTATGGTGGAGCAGTAGTTTCAGGTTAGAGATTCTTTAGAACTGTAAATGTTGGGATGGAGGTAAGGATAGGCTGGTGTAGGTAGGTATAACTATAGCCGATGAAAATGTTGCATATGATCTTTTGTTTACACATGCCCGTATGAAGAGTAGAACAAAATTTAACCCGTAAATAAGCTATAATTTGAGTGTAGAGTGCTTTTTTCCTTTCAAATAGAGCGAGACATGTATTTTTGACAAGGAAAATACAGCATGTATGGCCATAAATTTTTGTTCCAATATTTGACCGATAATTTTTCCTCTGCTAAACACAGTGATTCATATAATTATGGGTGAACGTCAGAAGTGAGAATGTATTTCACCCATAAAACTGGGTTTGTTCTCTTTTTCCAGTACAACACTTTTCTTTCGCGTTATTATAAAATATTTTTTCGACATAATCTACATGTATATTTGAATATATAAGGACAGAATTCAAATAAGAAATGTTCCAAAGGTTTTTTTGCATTAAATAGTGGGCTTCTTCTATTTAAACGGATGGTTTATTTTTTAACAAATTTAAATGAAAATGCTATTAGAAAGTACTTACATAAATTGCATTTCATTCGGACATAATAATACCAAATATCACAGCTTGTGATAGTTGTAAAAATGAGTCGTTTGTTATTCTCTTAATTATTGAGTATTATTTTTGATCTGGCAAATCTAAACTTATGTTGCACACCATTTTATTTTCTTGTTTGAATGAGTGTATTAGGTCTTAACTTTATCGTTTGTCAAACCAAATATCCATGTCCTGAATTCCTCTTCTGATAAACGATAAAGAGCAGGATTTTTTATGGCTCATCCCTTATGGATATAGCCGTGTCATGATTATGGCCACAATAAGAGCATTCCCTTTCATAAAGGTTTTGCTTATCCCTGTCAAAATCCGTGTCTTAATCATGGCTACACCCTTTTCTTAAAAATACGCCTCATTTAGAGCCATATTGTGAAAAATTATTACTCTTGATTACACCCAAAACGGGAATATTCCCTGCGATAATTTAAGACCGAAACTATTGTCAAAATCCTTTTGTTGTATGGGTGTAATTTTACTTCGTACGGGTTACACCAATAGCAAAGTTGAAAGGTAGATAACAATTTACTTTAATGTTCTATTATATATCGATATATATATATATAACATTGAAAATTAAAATGGCTGGATCAGCAAGGGGGAAGGAGGGAGTAGATTTAACTAAATCCAATGAATTAAATTTTAATATGACGCTTTTGTTACGTGATACATTATAACGAACGGACAGGACTGAACACTATTGTCTTCCGCTCTGCGCTAACTCGGCGGTGGAAGAATAACGGAGATGTAAGAAAGATAACGAAATAGACTTATGCATTATTCTATCTAATTATTTTTGTTATAAATTATGACGCTGTCGCCGACACATTGCACGGCATAAATAATCTTCTTATCAATATGTACCTATATACATGTATATCTTTTAGCAATTATTTTCTTTTACAATTCAGGCTCAGCCTTTTCTACGCTTCAGTCAGTTGGAGCCGCGGGTCTTGGAGCAAGGGGTTTGGCCGCAATTCGGGCAGCATGCAAAATAATCTGTGCTAAACTAAACGGACAAAATTAGGATGACCAATGAAAACTTTACTGCGATGCGTTCCTTGTTATAAATTGTATCAAAAGAATTTAAAAATCGAAAATCCGAGGGGGTTGATTCCGAAAAAAAAACATAAGAACCTAAGGAAAACATAGGTGATTTAGTAATAATTTATTATGATTATTATTTGAATTAATTATTTATAATCATTATTCTTATTTATGATAACAATTATATTTTTTTCATAGTTTAGCACGACAAAAAAATACGCTAGTATATGTATAACAATGGTAAATACGTAATATACATGTTTAATAACTCATAACCTGGGTGCCGAATGATTAAGCAGCTTTTGTCAATATTCACTGTGTTTTAGCATTGAATGTGAAGGCTCTTTAGTTATACACAGTCATAACTAGGTAAGGTTCCAACCTAGAAGTGTGATGTTTTTAAATGTATAAACATAAAAAATAAAATGAAACAGTTTAAACATTCAATTCCGTTTATACACCACAATAAATATATTGTGATGTTCATCAAATCAATAGGTTCGAAATAAACGCCTTTAGGTTATCAATATACAATAGTTACAACTGATAGCAATGTGTGTTTTATTCGCTCTCTATACTTCATAATTCTGAATGTTGACATCATTCATCAAAGTGAATTCAATCTTTTCCAATTATACGGGCGTCTAAGAGAATAGATCAAGAGATGTGTTCAAATTGTATAGACCTTTATATAGGAAAAATGTGTTTTTGAGTCACCATCAAACATAATTTATGAGGGAATGGACAAATCTTCACCAGTTTCAACGCACACACGCAATACAAATTATCACACAGAAACAAGACTGTCCAAAGACAGTGTGCCACAGTCTTGTCTAATGTTAAGCAAGGCATAACACTCATACAATATTTTTCTATTCATGACAAAACACCGATTAGATAGCAAAACTAGACTTAAAATTATATATGATACCATATTCATTGGCACTAAATAACAAGCCTTGATTAACAAGTAACTGTTATTTGCCCTTCATTTTGAAGGAATTAATTATTCATCTTTTTTCAAGGTACATATATAATGTAAACTATTCTTCATGTATATACATGGGCCGTACAATCTGGCTTCAAATAAATATCAATTAAAAAGGCAGTATATAAATGCCATCTGGCAAAATGGAATGTAGGCAACATCATTTCAGCTGTTGCAGTGTTATCAAAGTAAACGAGAAGATAACAAGACTGTCCAAGGACAGTGTGCCACAACTTGTTGCAACGATAGTGAGCTGGTAAATTGTGTGTTCCGTTTTTTAGTCTCTTAACCATTACTGACATTTTCTGATCCATAATCTACATTAAGTAAAGCTAGTTAGGTTGCAATAATATCATAGGGTTATTATTGGCAAACAGGTTAACATATCATATCAGTAAATCCATTTTTTAATTTACATACTTATCGAATATGGGTAGAAGTAAAATATGCATGTACTAGTTTGTAAACAATTATATCCTTGCAAACATGTATTTCCGACATATGAACTTCTATATTATATTTTCAGAAAAAAACTCATCATTGTAGTTAGATTACCGGATCTGTTATCATAATATGCTGGTTCAATAAACATAACTATGTCCTTTTCGAATAAGCAACTATTATATAAATTTGTTTCCGTTGTAAAATTGTTTACAAATATATTATCGATTTAATTCAGTTTAATTCATGTCCAATACTTATTTATTTTCTGACATTCAAATACTGTGGATCGATCCACTAATTGTGCTCCGCACAATATTTTCCTATAGCAAAAAAAAACAATGGTAAATCACATATCCCGAAACATGTTTTAATCCAGCTGCTGCCTTTACATTTATGAGGCAACATAGCTTCATTCAAAAGCTGTTATTAATTGAGCATTTGAATAACAATACAATGAAACCTCAGCAACCCCTTATTATCTATTACTAGCTGCGGATCACGTGATGTAAACGAATACAAATACGATCTTGTATTTTCGCTCACTTCAGGATGAAACTCGCGTTAGCAAACTAATGACAAAACATGATTTTATTTTAAGAAATGCTTATATAAGCACAGTCGCTTACGTAAGCACACCCTGAAAAGACCAGACAACAAGGAATGTTTCAAAACAAGTTTCATTCAAATCGGTCGACAATCACGGGAGAAGTAGCCTATTACCGTAATTACCGGTGTATAGCCCGCGGGTTATACACTGATTCACAAACAAAACACCTGGGTGCGGGTTATACACCGGTGCGGTTAATACACCGAATTCGAAAACATAACATCGTTAAAGGCTTAACCTAAATACCCAAATATGTATCACCTTGTCATAGGGATTTATTAGCAAGTGGGGTTTTGTTGTTACACAATAGAAAATAGTGAGCGACACTGTTTAAAAATGGAATAGCATTGACAAGATACTGGGTGACTAAGGGGGTTCTTTGCTATGTAAAGCCTTATCATGTCAAATGCATTTACTGAGAAGATAATTTAGGGATATTGGCATTTAAGGGTTAGTAGCGATTTACCAGTCGTCAAAAGATATGGACTGTTAAGGTTTTTCACTGCATAGTAAAGACATATTATTTCGGTGCGCGGACAAAAGCCCCAAAGGACAGAAGCCCCGCGATTCGGTTAGCTAGGACAGAAGCCCCGCGATACTTATAAACATATGTTTAACACTTTATCAGATATATCGATTACATTTTTTCCAATAAAAAAAACTAAATAGCTGATGGCACACATTTTGTATCATGCCTCTTAATAAAGCGCTCTCTGGATCGGTTTAGCCGATTTGTTTGTGTATATGTTATG
This sequence comes from Hydroides elegans, assembly GCA_001703475.1. Classification (NCBI taxonomy): domain Eukaryota; kingdom Metazoa; phylum Annelida; class Polychaeta; order Sabellida; family Serpulidae; genus Hydroides; species Hydroides elegans. Next base: position 17,798 of record LQRL01150172.1, read on the forward strand.
CTTTCTCATTCACGTTGCCACAAGAGTGTCATTGCTAAGTCAATTACAATCGATGATGCCTAATAAGCAGTCCCAAAGCAACATTATGCAATTATATTTACAATCCAACATTACGTATAAAAAATAAGGCATTCATTTTATTTAAAATGTTACAAACATATATTTTAAATCTGTCCTCACTGCCAAAATCGCGGGGCTTTTGTCTTTCGGGGCCTTTGTCCTTCGGGGCTTTTGTCCTAGAACCATTATTACACTGAAAAAAATACATTTTTTTTTCAAATTTAAAGGGCGTGGGATATACATCGATGCGGGTTATAAACCGATTTCAAAAACATATTCCTTTAATTTTTGGGGGTGCGGGTTATACACCGGTGCGGGTAATACACCGGTAGTTACAGTAGGTAAATAGTTTACTAACTAAATAAATAAACTAATCAATAATATCCACGTAGGAAATTAACCATTTCTAAAGTGCTCCAAAATCTACATTTTTTAACCGATCGAGATGAAATCGTGGCGAGGCACGACTTCAATATGTGGTGTTATTTGTATAAAATATTTGAGCTCAAGCTTATTTCGTTTTATATGTTTTGGCCTTTAACATGTACAATTTGCGGTTGATGTAAAAAAAGTTTAAAATTGACCATTTCTAAAGTGCTCCAGAATCTATGATTATCAACCGATCGAGATGAAACCTTGACGGAAAACGACTTCAAATCTTAGTTTATACGTGTATGAAATTTCGGAACGCTAGCTTAACCCCTTAATACAAAGGTTGCGTGCACAAAGTGCATTACATCTGATAAAAAGTAAGAAATTGGCCATTTCTAAAGGGCTTAAAAATCAATCGATCAATTTTTAACCGATCGAGATGAAACCTTGACGAGGCACGACTTCAGACATTGGTTTAAAGATGTATAGAATGTAAAGCTTTAGCTTGTTTGCTTGAAACAAAACTCGCGTATACAAACTTCCCTATATCAAGGGGGCGGACAGACAGACGGACAAGCTCAATCCCATTTCGCTCCGTTTCACCGGGGATAATCAATAGACATAAATAAAATATTATCCGTATTACATTTACATAAAGCATTTAGTTTTAGCTTGTAGTCATACAAAATTAAAGATGTTAACACATGTCAAACATCCCGGAAATGCTAAGTAAAATTCAACTGCTTTTAAAACGGCTGTAGTAGTTACTTTGATTATGACGTCATAATAAGCGTTGTCTACATAAAGGCAACAGCCACAGAATCACGTGATGTAACCAAACTACTAAGAACTTGTATTATCGTTCACCAATAGAGGAACAAGGCCGCATAAGAAAAGTGGCCTAAAATATGTTTTTATTTTTTATAAGCGCTTATATAAGCACAATTGCTTACAAAAGCACAACTGGAATGCACCAGGCCCTAAGGAACATGTTAAAAAAAATCGCATTCAAATCGGTTCACAACTGTCAGAGGAGTAGCGTTTTTCCCAAAAGGTTAACGAACTAAACAGATATTCGCATATATAATTAAATAAAGGACAAAAAAGTGATCACACAAACCACGTCTTGCAGACGTGGCAAAAAAATAAAGCCTAGCATCTTGTTTAATCGCTCACTACATCCGGGGGCAGCGCGATATTTATTCGTCACGGAAACAAAAAAATGTGCTAATGCATTTATATATATATATATATATGCATCTTCGCGTTGTTAAGCACATCCCATTTTAATGATCATCTAAGGATGCCTCAAAAACGTTTGTGCCAAATCGGTCCAGAACTTTTAAAGAAGGAACACACTACAAACTAACGGGCCAACTGATGAAAAAAAGTGATATTTTTTACCACGACTTGTAATAATAGTTGTGGCCAAAAACAACCTGTATTGGTTTCGAGAAGTGTTCTTCATTCTTTTAGAATTACAGAGGAAACGTTTTAATATAATTTGAAAATTTGTATCATTTGCGAAATATTGATGATTCCGGTCAGTATTTTTCAGTTATATAATGGCAATAATAATTTCTATGCCCGAGTGGGATTCGATTCCCAACAAATGACAGCACACTTTGTCGTTATCTCAGTCCTGCAATATATTACACTCAAGTTAGAATATACATCAAAATCAATAATAGTATATCTTAATCTCAAATGGATGAAATAAAATGTGTTATCGCTTAAATAGATAGCCGTGCTACTAGTCCTGAATAACCCCGTTTTGAGCCTGTGCTACCGAATCGGAAATAGAATCGATTATATCAAATCAAAAAGCGCATCTTGTGAACTTGACTCTCTTCCAAAAAACTGCTAAAACAATATCAATCTGAAAAAGTGCCGGTCAAATCAAAATAGTAAATTTCTCGCTTAGTGGCTCTGAGGTTCTAAAATCAACAAGTAGATCAGTGAAACTGATTAAGTCCTCTGCTACTTTAACAACAGTTGAATATTGAAAAAAAACATAGGAAATGAAATAAGAACATCAAAAAAATCCATCGAAGGATTATCTTCCTCACAACGTCTTTCTCACAACGTCCTTCTCACGACGTCTTTCTCACAACGTTTTCCTTGCGTATTCGTTATCCTCAAAACATCACGAGATGCGATTAATCTTTCTTAATGTGCCAAGTCCCCCAAAATTACCAATTTTGAAAATACCGCCAAAATTCCAATTTTTGAAATATTTCAAAAATAATACGCCTAATATATGTTCGTTCCATGTGTCAAAGGAAAACAAAATCCATTGAGGGATAATCGAGCACTCGCACGTACAAACTACGATCAATAATCACGCTAAGTCCCCAAAATCACAATTTTTCAAAAAATCGCCAAAATTCTAATTTTTATGATTTTTCCAAAATAATACACCTAAGCACAGCTCCAATATAGGTTTGTTCCATGTGCCAAAATCAAACAAAATCCATCGAGGGATAAGCGAGCACTCGTCCGTACAAAGTAGTACACCTAGGTGTCGACAGACGGACATGGTTCATTGGTCTTATAATTCCATTGAACGTATAAAAAAACTTGAAATTTTATGGCCAGCTCAACTAATTGTTGTAGTGACAGACCGTACTGAATACAACAGTCCTCCGCTTCGCGCTAACGCGGCGGAGGACTAATAACACGTGCTATTGTTCGGCCCCTTTTGACGAAAATAAGCATGGACACGAACCTTTATAAGAAAGACCGTCAGGTTTCAAATTTAAGCTTCTTATCAAATATCATAGAAAAACTAGTAGCAGAGGGCTTGACCGAACATCTCAAAATAAATAAATTGTATTCACCTATGGCTTATGTCTACACGGAGCAAACCAAACATCAAACCAAACGTTAAACCACTTAAGGTTGTGACGACAATAAAATTTTCTTATTCTTATCATGAATCATAATTTGATAGCAGATACGATTCAATTAAGAAAGTGAAGCAAATAGAAATCGCTTAATCTTACATTGATTCGTATTCGGCAAGTATTATTACGTAATAATGATTAATTTCTATTATCAAAGCAAAAGCAATTGTTTCACTGATGGTTCATTGTTACCTAATAAACATAATATTTAATACGTTAAAATGCGAATTCAAATGTAAAGTGCCAACACGACTTTAAGTGGTTTAACGTTTGGTTTGATGTTTGGTTAGCTCCGTGTAGACACACCCTGTGCAATCGGCATACTTGGCGTTTCATTCGGTTGACACCGCACTCCGAAAAATGCGCCTGAGATTTTCTCAGTGCGTCCACATATTAATATATATTGTTTAACAATCCAGAAGTGAGAACCATATATCCAGGCAGTATTCCATTTTAAACGTTGATTAGAACAACTACCATAGTGCAGTTTATATCCAAAATTTACCGAATTGACCAAGTAAAGATGAAAGAAATATGGATCCACTAAGTTTTAAATTCCTTGATTTTATCCCTGATCCAAGATCGATAGAGAAACCATCTAAACTGGTACTTTATAACAAGCCATAGATATATTTAGTTATTATCCCAGCGGCGCGTGCCTCAATCTATGAAAGAAGTCGTTTATAGTATCCAAGTGCCGAAGGTGCGAGCGAATTAATTTTATAGTGAAACCCTTAAAAATAAATAAATACTATATCTTAGTTTTTTCCCTGATTCAATCCAAAAGGTCGATTTCCCTGATTTTTTTTTTGTTTTTATTGTATTTTTGGTATTTTTTCATATATAACGTACATTTACATTCATACAGACAGGAAAACATAGACATTACAAAACAAAACACGACAACACAAAATGCTCCTATTATACTTGCAAAATGATTTCATCGACATAATTGTTAACAATCTATTTAAATAGCACTGTTATGGCTTATTGATTGATATATATTTACAACTAGATTTAACAAGTGTCTTGTGGTTGTTTCATTTTACAGAGAAATATTTCTCAGCGAGAGAGTTTTTTTTCGGCTACAATACATATGAATATTCTTTTCAATAGAGTTTCGATAAAAAATTGTTTTTCTCGACCTCGCGTTTCG
>LQRL01150188.1:13845-25678 GCA_001703475.1 Hydroides elegans
GTATAAGATATTATCATTTAAGAACGTGGTATGTGCTTATATAAGCATGCTTATATAAGCAAACATGCTTATATAAGCAAATTATTTTTTAGATAAGTGAAATGATATTTTTCTTCACTTGTCTCGTCAGCTGCCCTCCAAAAACATTTTGCGTGTGATTTTATAAGCAATCATGCTTATATATGCATATTTATAAGCAATCATGCTTATATCAGCATATTAATCAGCAAATTAAAGAGATGCGTTAACACCTATCTGGGGAGTAAAGCGCATTTGGCATTGGCTTACAAAAGTAATCGTGCTTATATAAGCATATTTGCTATGTAAGTCAAATGATATAGTCATTTAATTAGATTTATATACGTTTGATCATATTTATGAATATACCAGGAAAAGATAATCATATATTTATTTTAAGATGGATAGCAAGTAACTTTACATGGTGGACGTTTTCAGCCTCGAAATCGGGTCTAATTCCCAACATTGTGCATATTTAGTAAAGAGGTAGATTCTTGCAAATTGGAGTATTATTGCAGCAAGACAAGTTTTATGAAGTTCAGTGATAATTATAACGAAACGACTTTCCATTTTTTACAATCGCAAAAAATCGCTGGTATTCGTTTTCGAACGCACAATAATCATACATTAATTTAATGTAGAAGGCCAGGGTATTACGACCCAGGCATTTTAGTCATTAGTAGTGTATATGTTCATGACATCTTTTTTGAATTTCGTATATATAAAAATATGATAACATAAGTAATAGAATTAGTGCCTAACCAAAACAGTTAATGACCCCGGGGATTTGAATACTATTATATTCCGTGTACATTGATTATATGGATTTCTAACCGTCGAGTACGATTTCCATTTGATCAAATTCAGCTTTTTATATTTGATAGTGTTGATGAATTCGATATCAGATTTATCTTTCATATGGAGCACACTTTTTTTATTGACCATGAAAAGGATAACATGAGTAAGATTTTAGGGATTAACAGTGGTGATCATTTAATTTCGGGCTATTCTTGCTGAATAATTTCATATATTTTTTACACTTATTTGCACTAAAAATGCACTTTTATAGGAAAATTGAATTTCCAGAACTTTCTAAAATTTGCAAAAAAAAAAAAAATGCCGAGAGATCATTTATATCGTGTCACTTATGCACACAACGTCTGGTCCTATTGTTATCTAGTCTATTTATGACCAGGCCTGTCGAGTGTGTGCTACAACTGATTCAATGGATCAGTCAATACGAGGTGGCAAAAATAAGATGTGATTCCTAAATCCGATTTTTGGAAAAAATAGAATTTTACATTTTTGAACGTGGTTAACAACTAACTAGCATTTATTATAAGTCCTCCGCTGCCGCGCTAGCGCGAAGCGGAGGACTATAGTATTCAGTACTGTCCGTCGGTCCCTACTACAAATAATTGAGCTATAAAAAAATTCAAGTTTTTTATACGTTCAATGGAATTATAAGACCAATGAACCAAGTCCGTCTGTCCGTCTGTCTGTCCGTCTGTCGACACCTAGGTGCACTACTTTGTACGGACAAGTGCTCGCTTATCCCTCGATTTATTCTGTTTCCTTGGCACATAAAACAAACATATATTGGAGCTGTGCTTAGGCGTATTATTTTTGAAAAATCTCATAAATTGGAATTTTGGCGATTTTTTGAAAAAAAAAGTGATTTCGCCAAAATAATTTTGGCGATATTTTAGAAATAGTGATTTTGGGAACTTGGCACATTAAGAAAGATTACTCGTATATCATGATGTATTGAGGACTACGAATATGTAAGAAAACGTTGTGAGAAAGACGTTGTGAGAAAGACGTTGTAAGTAAGACGTTGTGAGAAAGAGGCGAGAAAGACTTTGTGAAAAAGACTTTGTGAAAACGACGTTGTGAGAAACACGTTTTGAGAAACACGTTGTGAGAAAGACGTTATGAGGATGACGTTGTAAGAAAGACGTTGTGAGCGAAAACGTTGTGAAAAAGACGTTGTGAGAAAGACGTCGTGAGAAAGACGTTGGGAGAAAGACGCTGTGAGCAAGACAATCCTTCGATGGATTGTTGTTGATGTTCTAATTTGATTTCCTTATTTGATTTCCGTTGATTTTTTTTTTCAAATTTCAACTGTTTTTGAAGTAGCGGAGGACTTAATCAGTTTAACTGATCTACTTGTTCACATTCATAGGAATCTTCCTCTTAGTCATATGTGTTTTACTAAGGATTAGTGATAATGAGGTTAGGTTTTGTTGTTGTTCTCAGTTCAAAGACCTAGGTTTAGGCGGCTTAAGTTATTAGTATCACCGATTGGACATTTAAAGTTTATTTCATATTTGTGTAGAGTTAGTGATAAGCAATTAGCTTGGGTGTTTCACGTACATGTAGATTAATATATTGGGTGATTTTAATGACGTATCCAAACAACGTAATCGACGCGCTGTGTGGCGATAACGGTATGGTCAAATATTCAAGGGTTTACAGCAACGTTTTATTATACGTAAGTGTCCCTACTCAAATATCAAAGAATAAACCCTCCAAACGGCCCGCGCACGTATTAAAATGGAACGTTATATAAAGTAAGCGTCGCAGCCCATCAGTCAGTTAGATTGAGTTAGAATTTTGATATGTAGCATAACGGTAGAAAGGAATTAATACAATTATTAAAAGACGTTTAACGTCTAATTTGAGGATCGGTAGGCTGAACACAGCTAACGGAGTTTGAACGTCAAACTAGTCAGAATTTAATTAATATTTCGGAGAACACTCTGATAGCTAAAACGTATGTTTTGGAATAATTAATTAAAGCTGAATACAGCATTTAATGTCGGAAAAATGTTAAATAAAGGAACTAATAAATTGATAAATAGACAAAGCTACACCCCGTGTTTCAATCAATATCGTTTATGATATATGAAATCATCTATATATGATATTAAGCTTTTTATAGCCTTTGCTCCGTAAATTATAAACATTGTCCATGAGGGTGAAGTCCTAACCAATTAATGGCTGTATCAATTTAAACCTTCTGTTTTGACGGGTCAACGGTCAAACCTGTGCTCAGGCTATATTAAAGTGGTTTCGAACTCAAACATTGAATGCAAATACTGTGCCCCAACCCCTATTATTAAACGGAACCACCATTGTTTAGGCCAAACTGTGCGCTTGCTTTATGAAAACCTTAAACTCGGGTATTGGGTGAAGTGGGTGATTTCAGCTAACAAAATCCGAGGTTATTTGGTTGTTAAAGGGAATCGTTTTTATTCGTGTAAAATTTGTTTCGAAGTAGGAAATATATTTTTATTTTTGCTTTGCCACCACGTAACAAAACTCCAATATTTTCAACAGACATCCAATAATTTACGAGCAAACTTATCACTGACACTAATCCACATCTTTTTGTGAGGTGAGCACATAGTGCAAACAATGACGGAGTTTTATAGTTCGATGCTTAATCCTAAAAAGATAAAGAAAATTGCATATTTTTCAAATTTTGGAAAGAAATATTTGCAAAAAGGTGTAAATATTAGCACTTATTAGTCCGAAAATAAATGATCACCACTGTTTATGTTTTTGTATCACTCTTGATAATTGATTGTTTTAACATTATATCTTTTGAGTGGAATCATATCTGTATTATACCAGGTTTATTTGATTCCATGAACAACAGACAAGCCCACTTATATTATGCCTTGATCCATAAAGATAAAGCTGAGAGAGCCTTTGCAAACTGTCCTCGGACATCCTTGTTATCCCCCGTGAAAACGAGGGGATAAAGGGTTGAGCTTGTCCGTCTGTCTGTCTGTCCGTCTGTCCGTCTGTCTGTCTGTCTGTCTGTCCCGCTTGAGATAGGGTACTTTGTGCACGCGAGTTAGGGATGAAGGAGTTGAGCTAGAGCTTTGAAATTTTATACACGTATGAACCTAGGTCTAATGAGAAAGACGTTGTGAGTAAGATGGAACAAAATCAGTTTAAAGACGTTGTGAGAAAGACGTTGTGAAAAATACATTGCCAATTGAGACGTTGTGAGAGACGTTGCGTGAATTACATTGTGAAAAAGACGATGTGAGAAAGACATTGTGAGAAAGATGTTGTGAGAAAGACGTTATGAGGAAGATGTTGTGAGAAAGACGTTGTGCGAAAGACGTCGTTTTATCTTTGATGGTGCGTCTCCTTCAATTAATTTACTGATATATAAGCTTAGGAAATGTAGAATTCGGTTCTCTACTAAACCTTCTTTTTTCATATTCGATATTTTGTGTATGCAAATTAGTTCGTTATTTCCAAAGAAGATTTCAATAAATACTGACCATTCTGCATTGACGAATTGTTGAAATCCACGGGGGATCCAAGGTCACTGATCTTCTAGTTTTATTATGGTTGATTTTTAATTCATCTCAAGATTGCTTTATTGTTTTTTTTATTTTTCTTAGGCGTTTTGTTTTAATCTTAATAGCCACGGCTTGCCACGCATGGCGTGGATTGTACCACCGCTTTGACGTTATTGATTTAGTTATTTATTTGTTTAGTTCGTCAACTCTTTTTGAAAAAAAACTACTCCTCTAAGTTGTTGACAGGTTATAATGAAACTTGGTTTAAAATATTCCAAGGGACATAGGTAATATTCGTAGTTGATCTGCTGTGAAGTATATTTTTGGACCACTGTACGCACCATTGTATTTCGATCATTTAATCGCCAATTTACTTTGCTTTGTAGTAAATGAATTCAAATTTTAAGACGACTTCTTATCCCCCGCCTCCCTAGCTGGGGCGGGGGATATAGAAACGCACCGTGTCCCTCCGTCTGTCCGTCTGTCTGTCCAGATGAGTTCGTCCAGGCGATATCTCTGTTCACTGTAGGTGGATGAAATTTCATATAGAATATAGGATAGAATATATACCAAAGTTGTGCCTCGCAAGGTTATTTTTGAAATTTTCGACAAAATGTAATTTTGGCGATTTTTTTTTATCTTCGGACTTAGTCGTTTTCCGTGATAGTTTTGTCCAGGCGATATTTCAGTTACTGTTCACTGTATGTGGATGAAACACCATAGCTGGATAGAATATATACCAAAGCTGTGCCTCGCAAGGCTGTTTTTGGAAATTTTCGAAAAAAAATATAATTTTGGCGATTTTTGAAGTTTCGGACTTGTATGTGGATGAAACACCACAGCTGGATAGAATATATACCAAAGCTGCGCCTCGCAAGGTTATTTATGAAATTTTCAAAAAAATGCAATTTTGGCGATTTTTTGAAGTTTCAGACTTAGTCGTTTTCCGTAAAAACAATGTCGACCACATGTGTGCTCTCCATAGTGGGCTCGAACTCACGCCGTCTTGTCAGTGGTATTGTTCAAGCCGTGAGTCAACTACTATATCCATTCGGCCACACCGGGATAATGTACACTACCAATGATAACACAACTTTATTGAACCCATTTTGACAATATTTTAACGTGAAAGTAAATGTACTCCATATCGAATTATCCGAAAAAAAACGGAATTGTTGCGGTTTTTGTTAGGGTAAGCATATTAGGCCAATGAAACCTTAGCCAATGCAAGCTATTTGACGGTTGATATCATTTTCCTCACTGCAATTAAAGTTTTGATTTTTCTGGCAAGCCATCAATAGTTACTAATATAATCACATGCTTACGTTTGGTTGTCTTGTGAGATGTTGTCTCAAGGCGCGTTCACGCAAAAAAATATCCTAAATTTTTGTGTGAACAGAGGGGATAAATTGCTATATTTTATACAAATGTGGCTTTCGAAAACATCGGGTTTTGTGTTTTTTTCCTAGCCTTTTCGTTTGCGTGAACGCGGTCTTACGTTTGAGGAGAAGGACGTTGCATTTTAAACATCTTGCCACCTTTTCGATTTCGCAAAAATAAATGCAATTTAAACAGTTTGTATGGAAAAAAAGAGGACTAGTTTCCCGTATGGCCAGGTGCTGCTCCCCGTGTGACGAGGTCCAAAGCCGGGGCGGGGGATATGCAATCCACGATTGTCTTGTTATTAGTCAAAATGGGATATTTCCTCGAAATTAATATATTAAATGGTGCTGCTTCTTGTTTTCAGCTTTTGAATTCATTTGTTTTTTTTTTTGAAAATAAACGACCTGCCTCGGTTGTTTTTGATGTCAAGCAAAATCGAAAAAAAAAAACGCGTCGGTTGGATAAATAAAAACATTCTTCTGAGTAGGTGACATATTATTGAGTTCAAAGAGATGACTTTGAAGAACTAATTAAAAGTAAATAATGATAACAATTTCATTGATTGAGAGTTTTTAACAACTTGCTGTTTGTAAAGGTCAACGGAGGTATCCCGCATGCAATGTGAATGTTTAGGGATATTCCTCCATTCAAATATTAGGCACCTTTAAGCTTGCAATGTCAGTTTTTAAGAATGGTTTGCCTTAAAAAAAAAAAGTTAATCTCCTTGATGAAAATAAGTTCATCTCGTTCGTTGATTGCGAGAATATCCAGCCCTTAACTTAAAATAGTAAGACAATGCACATTGTAGGAAATCACTAGATAAAACCGGTAATAACGATTGTCACATAAGTTAATTTGACGTCACTGTAGTGTCCTTGGACAGTCTTGTTATTCAAAATTTATATTCGCTCGCTCCTTTCGGTGCCCACATATTTGCCGAGTTGAAATTAAAAGGGTACGTATGATACATCATGAACATTAGAGATATGACATTATATAAGGCGATTTTGGAGTTTTCCTTATGCATCGACAATGGTGGCAGGAAAGACACGAGAAAATAGATTTAAACAAAATCTTTATAGTGCATATGACGATCAAATCGACGATTACTTTTTTAAAACTCCTAGCGAGTGTAACTTCGCTTTCAGTTTATGTGAGTAAAATGGCATCTTCATAAACATGGGCAGGAGTACCCAACGGACGATTTTTGAAATTGTGTGTAATATAAAACTTTATTTTAAGTTTGCAAGCCAGGAAAGCCCGAAAATCGTTGCCAACAAAAGGCTGCCAGCAAAATAGATACCCTTCAATGCTTCATGCCTATCTGAAAGTTTACAAAATTAGTATATAATAACAATTGTTTAGCCATAGTCTGTTCAGAGCTGAGTTAATCTCATGCAATAATTGCATTTTATGGACCTTATTTATTGATAAAAAGAAATAAAATAATGTAATCGTTTTTGAAAAAACAAGAGTTTATCTGTTCAGTTAATCTTCATTTCTACAAATTTCAATGGATCTCGATTGTACTCATCCCAGGTTAAAGCTTCACCATATTGGTAGTATTGTGCATTTGCGGTATACGGGTTGTTAATATGCGAACCACCACAATAATTGCGAGCGATATACCACCATCCTGCATTAAAATACCGCTTCGCACAGTCTCGTGAGGAGTATCCATCGTTGTCTCGATCAATTGTACTGAAAAAGGCGCCGTTGGCATCTTCAAAACCATCGCCGGCATTACCAGAATAGGTGTCGACAAACAACTGAAAGTTCTGTTCTTCGTTTCCGACTTTGAAATACGAGTACAACGCGTATTCACGACGATACTCAAAGTTCATCGTATCAATACGAAGTCGGAATCCTCGAGCGGCGGTTAGCGCATGGATGTATTTATTTCCGAGCCAAAATTCACCGTTCAGGTCACCAAACCCGTCTTTATACGCTTGCCAGTCCTGCGTAAAATTCACACTTCCATCCTGACGCCTTTGAATGACAATCCAACCCTGGTCCCTCGTTTCCATATCACAATACACGTTCAGTCCTTGCTCAAGCGTAATCGGATAAATCGTGTACACTCCACTGTCGGTATAACCAAGATGGCGCCACTCATCGCAGTCACGTGGTGAGCTATTTGTACACTCCATGTTTACATTGTTCGCAGAGCTACATGGGCCATCCGTTTGGCTGTAGGTACATGTAACCGATACGCCGGTTTGTTGGAGTTCGTCACACGATTCTTTAGTGGCTTCCAGGGCTGAAAGTAGTTCCGGGATGCCCGCATTGATGCTCGTTTGAGTGGACGTCATTTCCGAGGCGAGCGCTGACGTTTGGGCACTGAGCGTTTCGAGTTCATTGATGTGATTGGTTCGATCCGAACTGAGATCTCCCCTTATTTCTGCTGCGTTTGCGTTTAACGTTGAAGCGCTGTTCCCAATAGCAGTATTCGCGTTTTCCGTAGCGTTGATGATATCCCTTGTTTTCGCTTCAATGGTTGCTTTCGAGGTCGAGGTTTCACTAGTTAAATCAAAGGCCGCATTGTTTATAGTATTTTTGAACTCATTTATATCCGAATTGACATTGTCCATTGTGCGTGTTATATTATTTTGCGCGATTTGAGTAGCCGATGAAAGTTCGTTCAATTTTTCCGTGACGACAGATTTCATTGAGTTTAACTCATTTAACACCCTTGTGGCGTCTCCTCCAAGAGACGATGAAATCATTCGAGATATTTGATCGAATTCATCGCCAATAAAATGCAATAAGCAATTTGTTGAGTCGTCGTGGCTTTCTGAGGATTCGCAGCTGTTTGAGCCGGAGTATTGGCCATTTATTTTAGCCACAATTAGAAAAGTAATTACTATTTTAGTCAAAATAGATTGCTCCATTTTGCACGACGGGTATTCATATGAGGGATTGAAAGAGTGAAGAGACATTCAGGCCCTTTAAATGTCGTCTCAAATTCTTATTTGTTCCCCTTTCTTTGCAGGCTCAAAGACTAGAAGTGAATCCTGGTTTATTGCTCGTCTTTTATCAGTGCATGAGCTCAATGATTGTAATGCAAAACGTATGCAGTTTTATTATTAAACATGTAAATCTATGTGATTGTAAAACAAAATTATAATGTTTGGTTGCTTTTTTTTCTCGAGATGCTCAAAAAGGAAAGAAGCATTATTGAGCATATTAAAGCCAGAAAAAAATAATTAAAGATGTCATACATTTTCGAATGACTCAAAACCGTTACAAATATTCTTCCACCTAGTCGCTAATTCCAGTCCTCCCACCCCTCCCCACCATTTTGCCAATTATTATATTGTTGTAAATATATTTTGATAAACACCTTTTTTCAAAGTTGATTAGCCGGTAAAGTTAAGCCAACGAAAACAAAAATGTTATTTTTTTATTTATATAAAACAATGTTTACCCTTCTTTTACTCTGATATAATTTGTTTATATAAAAATTCGGTCTGATATTTTATACCATTGGTACTTCCCCCTCGCCGGGTTCAAGATTTTTTAGATCCGCCCCTTGACTACGTTTTTGGTATATGGCCCATTTTATATTGGGTTTAAGCTATAGTTATGTTACTTCAGAGCAAATGCGAACAAAAAAAAATACAGAAAAATACTGTTGTTTATTTCTGTTAAAAAAGGCAACAACGATCTTGACAAAAGGGCCTGAAATATCCATTTAATATTCCATATTTTTATTTCAATGACATTGCATAATCTTTGGTTTCTGAAATACAACCTATTACCAGTATATACTCTGTCTGTGTTTGAAACAAGCTCTATAGCCATGATCGTATTCTCTCTTAACCACTCAAGCAAAATAATGCAAAAGTGTTTGCCTTAATTACACCTCGGACTCTCTGGATCTCCGGATCTCACGAATAATGTTTACATTTTCAAATATTGAATATGTACAATGTTTCACCAAATGGGTTTTGTTAATTTGAGAAGAACTTTTGAGACGGAAAATAGCAAATGCTTTATCAGTAATAAGGTCGATTTAAGCAAGTTTCATTTCCGTGAATCTCAAAGGCATATTCCTACTGTACCACGTTAGACCTTTGCCGGTCGTGACATACCCACTGCTTAAGGAATACGGGTTATTCAGATGCGAATACCCACAATAGCGTTCGGCAGCATACCACCACCCGGCAACATTGTAAGTCAAAGCACAATCCTGAGAATATCCATCATTATCCCGATCGATCGTGCTGAAATTCGCCCCATTTCCCCCGGAGCGAAATCCGTCCCCTGCCGTTCCGCTATAGGTATCCACAAAGAGTCGGAAGTTATTGGCCTCGTTTTCCACTTTGAAGAATGCGTACAACGCGTCCTTCCGGCTGTGTTCGAAATCTACCGTATCCACACGAATTCGATAAGGCCGTTGTGACGTCAGCGCGTGAATGTATTTGTTACCAAGCCAGAATTCGCCGTTTAAATCACCAAAGCCGTCCCTATACGCTTGCCAGTCTCGCGTGAAATTCACGCTACCATCTTGGCGTCTTTGGATGACAGTCCAGCCTTCTTCACGCGTTTCCATGTCGCAGTAAACGTTTAGTGCGTGGTCGAGCGTTATCGGATAAATCGTGTATACGCCGCTGCTCCGATACCCCATTGCTCTTAATTCGGCGCAATCGCGCGCTAAACGATTTTCGCAGTTGAGATTTTGCGTAGTTGAGAGTACGGGACATCGAAGATGTTTCCCGCCGTTTTGTTGTAGCAAAAGCGATGAAAATTGAAACGACATTTGTTCGAATTTGTCGTCGATGAAACTTAACAGGCACGGGTCTGTTTGGTCATTGTCATGAGTTGTTTTGCAAATATGCAAAGTTGAGTGTTGTCCCTGGACAGTAGGAATTGTTAGCATGATTGAACAAATGATGATATAAATCAACGATTCCATTTTGATAATAATGTGTTTGTAGTTTAATATTTTCATAATTTTTGTTACTGCATTTAAGTCCATAAATCACAACCTTAATTATTTTAAATCAGTACATCAATATTTTTACTATTTCTTTGTTTGTAAATTGTGTTCAAATATACACATTTATTCTTACATTTTATAATGAGAAGCCATCTTATTTACTTTTCTCAAAGTCAAAATAGATATTTTGTGTCTTTTGGGTTTTTCATAATTAACATTGTTTAGAAAATGCCTTTTTTGAATGATTTATCGTGCAATTATAACATCCAACTTATGACTTAAAAATGCGCTCTTCTAATTTAACAGCTAATTATTGCCTCATATATTATGTTTATCCCACGTAACTATCACGATATGCTCTAGGCAGTTATGTAAATCATATTTCAAAGTGAATCCAAAGTGTTTCCTGTGGCTGTTATTTTCAATCATATTTATCTACATGTATATGTTTTCTTCCAAAGCGAATATGTATTTTACGCTAATTTTACGCCAATGTTTTGATTAGCGGATGAGGGGGGGTGGGGGGCGTTGAGTTGGGGTGTTAGTCGTGACCACATGAGGAAATATTTAGCTGTTCGATTTTCCCACGAGATAGAGTCTAGGTGTTAAGAATGCCAGTAGGGATGAAAGAAACCCATAGAACTTTAAAAAAAAAACATTTACCGCTTGGATATAGCGGCTCAGTCTGTCTGAATATAAATATTACAAAATGGTATAAATAATAAGTCAGGATGGCCGAGCGGTCTAAGGCGCTGCGTTCAGGTCGCAGTCTGGTTCTCCAGGCGTGGGTTCGAATCCCACTTCTGACAAGACATTTTTTAGCACAAGAACCACCATGTTAAAACATAATAAAAGCTATAATTGTCTTAGTTGTTAATGATATACATAACTTTTAATTGAATGACGAACATATGAATTTATATAGGTAAAACACAATAAAACAAAGCATATATTTTGGCGGCAATGAAACCCGGATTTTTTTCTCTTGAAGTCATAAATATTCTATTACAATAAGCAAGAAAAAAAAATAACCAGGCAACGGTGGTGTAAGGGGTGGATGGTGGGTCGATATTGAAAAGTGAACGAATCTGAGAAAGTAAGCATGAATAAAAGGCAGCATAACCGGATTCCTAGAAATGGAATTTGCGGTCATCAAGAGAAGGAA
>LQRL01150198.1:7207-17486 GCA_001703475.1 Hydroides elegans
TTCTTCAGAAAGAAGTGAGTGATGATGCAAAATGTTACTCAGTTTTTCTTTCATAGCATGATCTTGTTTATTCGCAAAATAGTTCGTCATTTCCAAAGTTAATTTTAGTAAAAACTGACCATCCTGCATATACGCATTGTTGAAGTTCACGGGGGATCCAAGGTCACTGACCTTCTAGTTAAATTAATTGTTTTGTTTTAAGCTAATTTTTTTCAACTTATGCGGAATTTATTTAGAGATACGGAATTGCATTGAATAAATGATCAGATAGTTTGGTCAAAATACACAAACTGTACATGTTTAAATCTGAATATTGTAATAAAGGAATGTTTGAAAATAGATAAAATGAAGCTAGATTCTAACGGTTTTTTCTCTGTATTTTGTCACGAATAATTGATATAAAGATAAAACATGTAGAAATCTTAGACTGAATGAAATGGCAGTATATTCCTTTGCTTTTAGTCACAAACCGAGTGGCAGCAGTTTCTTCGCCAGAATCTGGAGACGATCGCCAAAGTATCAGAGTTACTACCAACACTGACGTTTCAAACACTGGTAAATTATAATTTGAGTGTATTGAAACATTTGCACTTATATAACCTTGTGTTTTTCTCATTTCTTTATAAAGGGTTTTCAATCATTCTTATTACAGTGTATGTATGTTGTCAGATATTTATACAGGGATCATTTATGTCTGAATCGGGTGTCTATTAAAATAAATCTGTATTAAATATAGGCTTATATGAAAAAATATATATCATTAAGAAAAAAAATCAATAAATGTATCCACTTATTTGCAGTTTCAGCCATTCCAAGAAAACCTTGACATCTACTCGAGTCTAGAGCAACACCTGAGCACCAGCGCCCAAGGCACCGTGAAATTAGCCGTTGCAGCCGAGAACGACAGCCGAAGATTACATTGCACCCTGAGGGATTTGTCTTCGTTGCTGCAAGCCGTAGGCCGATTGGCCGATCACTTTATAGCCGAGAAGTTCCAGCCGAATTTCTCGGATGCACATACTCTTATACAGAAGTGAGGCTCGTGAATCTTGCATAATATCTTTTTTTTTAGCCCCCAGCCAACCAATTTTGCTGAGGGCTATTGCTATCCCCAAGTCCGTCCGTCCGTCCGTCTGTCCGTCCATCCGTCCGTCTGTTAACATTTGATAATCAGTAGTTTGTTCATGGCACTTTGGTATGAAGCCTTTGTCTTAGGGTTCTGAAACTTCACACAGTGAAAGAATATATATTGCAGATGTGCAACGTCGAAGTTTCAGTTTGATCGACCAAAAAATGTCGAAATTACGAGGGTCTGAATTTAGACGAATTTGAGATATTTTGTGATATTTATACAACACTTTGTCCGCGGCACTTTGGTATGAAGCCTTTGCCCTAGGGTTCTTAAACTTCACACAGTGAAAGAATATATATTGCAGATGTGCAACGGTATTTGTACGGCGGTCTGACCATAGAACATAGAGAAAGATTGCGCGTATATCGTGACGTTGTGGACAAATATGTTGGGGCATCGGTGTGAACACGACGTTGTGAGATAGACGTTGTGAGAAAGAAAAACGTTGTGAGAAAGACGTTGAAAGAAAGACGTTGAAAGAAAACGTTGTGAAAAAAGTTATTTCTTTTGACTGGCTTATTTCAATCCACACATATTCGTGTTAAAGACTGTTTGGCCTAGGCTGGGGGGCTTTGCATCTATGATGCCTATGTTTTGAGATTACTTGGAAATCAATATTATTTAGCATAATCCGGAGCATATGTATTCTTAAAATTCTGTATAATTGTTATAATTTTTTGAGTAAAATATCTATTTATAGCCCCGTTGATTCGAAATGATATACATGTAAGTATTTGATTAATATTTCAGATTGATCCGTACAGCTGTATATGGTACACGGGCAAAGTTGTACGCGGTAGCAGGCCTAGCTCCAGTATTACATGGTGACTTCATAGAAGTGTAAGTTTCAGCTTTGGTCATTTCACTTTGAACAGATTGTTCCCATGTTCCAAACGATTATAATCTAAAGTTATGTAACATTTATTGTGTTCAACTTGAAAGATACATGTCACAAACATGCTAAATCTACGTCATATGGCCCATTTAATTTTCAAAGTTTTACTTCACTTGGTGTTATAAAAAATATATAGGCTATATTTGTATGTATTAAACATGATGGCAAAGTTTGTATTTCCTTACGTATCATGTTTATTCATTTGAAACCAATCCACCTGTTTCCTTTGTTTTTGCGAAATTAAAACGAAATATATCATCTCAATATTCAGTTCTAATCTTTAGTTCTTTGTTCTAATCAAAATATTGTTACAGACATGCCCAGTCTCTGTCTGCCTAATCGGTGGAGGGTGTATCATACTTTATTCCTAGAGTAGAGTGACATACGGGATGACATAATGTTTAAAACGGACGTCACCCAGGCCCTTTTAATGCTGATTTTAAGCAAGTCTCCAGCCAATGTTTTTAAAAATGCTTCAAATCCTACATACCTCAAACAATCAAGTAATATGCGTTGATAGTGGTAATAAAGTATGTAATCCAAAACAAAAGAATAACAACTTCATTCCTTATTACTTTTTAGCATAATACATGGCATGTTGATCACTTTTAAACAAATAGTTAACACATTTACGCTAACGTGTGTTTATTTACAAGTTCCATTGTTCTTATGCATTTACGTGCTTACGTCACAGTATTTCTACGCACAACATTGCCTCACAATTGGGCTCGTATTTATGACGCTTACGTTTTTAATGAGTATTTTTTTTAAATATGCGATAATTGTGTTTATATGAATTTTAAAATGATAGCAGATAGTTTCGTGAGCTCACAGGTAGTTGGTGAATGATTTTAAATTTATGACGAATATATTTCATGTTCAAATAAAACAAAACAGACATAAAAGCGATACAAAATATCTAAATATGTTTTATTATTAGTAATAATAGTTTTATTAATACTGGCGGGTCCAAACCAAATTACTGGAACATTTTTATCTTTGGCCCTTTCGGGGATTTAAAATTGATTTATTATTTTGATAAATTTGGCATGTTTCATCGCAGACACGCTCAGTCGCTGGCCGCCGTGAAAGCCTACGCCTCGTGGTTGGCGCAGTATTCAGTGGAGGCGCACGCGGTGCCCGAACAGAGCCAAGACTGCAAGACCATGCTTACATCGGTGCTGCAAACAGTCATACCACTGTTTGAGAAAGAGGTCACTCGTTTAGAATATTATATAACATTTTGAGCGAAATGATATCGCAAATATGGTTTAATAGATAATTTTTGTTTGCAAAATGAGTGTATTTTTGCCATTTGAGTGTAAAATGTAATGTTCAGATACAGTTGATAATATGTTTTTCTATGCAACCTTTATGAAATAACGCCCTCCGACAACAATTATTGCTACTTTTGGGAGAAACTTGGCAATGAAATGGCGCATTTTGAGAAAAGTGCATTTGAATAAGTAAATCCTTGTGGATGAGGGTCACTTGTAGTCTTCTAGATAACCTTTGATATTTAATGATATTGCCTACTGCATGATATTCGTAAAAAAAGATGATGTATCGTTTACCCAAATTATAGTCTGGATTTGCTTCGATTTCATAAATTTGACATTTGGCTGCTCATAAACTAACCAAAAATATTTTTGATGACAGGTTCCCGAGAAAATCGTGCAATCGGCGGCGCATTTATTGCTCTCGCTGCTGACAACCGTTCGAGCGTCGTTCCTATGGCAACTGCCGCTGCTTCAGTCTTTTTATGAGAGTGTGTCACGGGGTGCACTGGAGTCGCATTCAACAGAGGTAGATATTGTTTTAATATATCGGGATAACTATATAAAATATGCATATGTTTTTTCTCAGTGAGAGATTTGTTTATAACGGTAGGCCTAGTTTATAAATCAGCAATGAACCTATAGAAAACCCTTCGATTTGCGAATGATCCCAAATTGAAAAAATAAACTGTATTTGAATAATTGTGGCATTCGCTCATCATAATGTGAGCGTGAACGCTATGCATTTTTGTGAAACATTCTTCGAGGCATCTATAATTAGTAGATAAAAACGAGAATCCCGTGACGTTTTGAAATTTAAAGGGTAATAGCATGTTTAGATGACTTATCGTTTTGATCGTGTTGTTTTGACTTATCTTGTTGTTGAATAGTTTGTTACGCTTTTCTTTAGAATAAACGTTAAACAGTAAGGGAACAGTTTATACAAAGTATAATTTTAATTAGGGCAAGCGAAGAAATATCCAGTCTGTTGACCTGTAACTATATTGACGCTATATTTTGGCTAGGGGCTAGGGGGTACATGATTAATGTCCTTAGTATAAAACTAGCCACTATTCCGTCCATGCTAAGAAAAACTTAATTAAGAAGAGCGTGATGAGTGGGATTTTCTATTTAAGCGCATGATTAGATAGCGAGGCCTATGATATTACATTCATTGTCTTAAATCCTTACTAATGCCTTTCGTTTAATTAACCTTTAATTACATTATAAAACTATTGAGGGATTTATTTCAACCACAAGTTTTAGATGTAGGTTGGATTAGGATATTTTCACGAGACCTTTCAGAAAATGTTGATTAATTTCAGGTTAATAGATCACAATATGGGTTTCTTTGTGATCCGTATTCTTAATTAGAATATTATAAGCTGGTTTCCATCCTTTAAAAACTATTTTATAAAACAACATAAAATGTTAATAAAAAAGGGCGTTTTCATTTCGGAAATGAAGACGAAAATGATAAATTAGAATTTGGCAATTATGATAATTGCATAGTCGTTTGGTGCTATAAAATTCATTCATTTTAATTGGCATAAAAACTGCATCACTGTCACTGCACAGTCGTGTTTTATTTAAACAAGACCTAATTATGCAATTAGAGAAGACATTATTTCTTGATATGGAACATTTTGTACGGGTTTTCTTGTCACTCCCTTGTTAGTTTTCGAACTTAATTAATCAAATTATGACTTTTAATCCTATTTTGTTTCGGTTTTCATCCATACCCTGGACTGAATTGTGATAATTGCAATTGGTTGTATAAACTTAATTTGTTTGTGCATTAATTTTTCTGTAATAAGGAATCCGGCTTTATAATGATAGGTGCTGTTACATTTAGTCTCTTTTATTTCATGAGGGTTACTCAGTGTGAATTTTGTCAAGCTCTTTGTGAGGATCATGATTAATCCTTTGTAATTCTAATTATCTTGTCACTGACCAGGCAAATTACATTACATTAAGGCATAAGAAAATAATCAGTTTCGAATTTTACCTGCAATATTTTCTAAAAGAAAACTTAGTTTCATGTAATTGCTACACCATTAAATGGATGAGGCATATGATCATAAAGTAATTACCTGTAAAAGATCTATCATACTACTAAAATTGTGGCATTGGTTGCTCAAGCGAAATTTTAGTTAGGATTTAATTTGGTGCGGTTAAAGAAAAACGTCAGTTGGAAAACAGGCTTATATCTAAGTGGTTCATATTTATTAAAGGATGAATTTAAATCCTGGTTTCTGTGTAACAACCTGGGGAGCAGATTGGGAGTATTGCACCCATCTTTCGTATATTAGTCTAATGAAACCACGGTTAACTCGAATTTTACGGATAACTGGAACATAAATCTGAAGTTCTGAGTATCTCGAGTTAACGAGGTTCTGCTGTATGTGCTTTTAAGGGCGGTGATCGGGAACTGTTATCTACCCGTTTTTATATTATTTCGTATACCACCATTATTCGCAACAGCCCTTGCCCCATATACCAACCAGCATTGTCCATCTCCTTCCCATGTTATTAATCATACAGCGTAAAGGGGCGCCTTCGATTCCGTCAATCATAACGGGACGGTCATCTCATTATCCCACAATGCCCTCTGCTGTATTGGACACGAAAGGGTCTCCTCACTCGCGCATCACGAAGCGAATGATAGATGGCTGTCGCCTCCTGAGATCAGCCGATGAACACAATAATCGGGGTCACGGTCAATTCAGAAACGGGGTCGATATACTAGGGGGACATACACGTTTTGAAAGAATGCGTGTCCGTTGTAGTTAGCAAAACTGACCGCAAAACTGTCCGTAAAATCAGGATGCCCGAATTGTAATATGCAAGACATTTTGTTCTATAAAGAGATTATCGTTTAATTTTGTAATCTAAAAGGCACATTGTTGCACGGAGTTATAAATTTACATCAAAACATGATGAATGCCACAATTTTTTTCTGTGTTACATGTAAAGATTCCAGTAGAATCTACGTCACAAATAATGAAGAATGACTAAAAGAAAAATCAAAAGATCACTCTCATTAATAACATATCTATCTGTACTGTGAAAGTTAAGGGACCAAAGTTAAAATCTACTCATTAACGTGCGATCTTCATGTTGCCTATTGAAAAAAACTAGTACGTTTGTTTTTATTGTTAACTTGCGTTTAGCGGCGGCTTTAAATAGTCACGTGACTGTTTAAAATAATATAGAGATCACGAGCAAAAAATGTTAGCGCCATTATTCACAAAATCATTTTAGACTTGGTCACGTGACCTCATTTGAGATTAAAGGGAGCTTGAAACAAAATGGCGGGCGTAACTGTATTTCCTCAATCGTCGCAATCACGCCATGTTTATGGGGTTCGTTTTCTTAGAAAAAGAGAAAATAGATGAAAACAAATTGAAAAAAATATCTGGGGCAGCGGGAGGATTGAGGAAGGAATGGGAGGAGTTTTTTTTTAAAGAGGCGCTTGGTAACCTGCGTTTTAGGGTCACAGTTTACTAGATATGCTTCTGTTCAGAGTCAGTTTCATGAAATTCTAAAAATACCGTTCCCTTGTATGGAAAACCGCGGTATAAATGAGACAGAGCACATACTTATTACAAAAGATGATGAGAAGGAGATCAAGCAAGGTGCAAAGGCAAGGCTTTTTCTCCCTACGAAAAATACTCCACAAACTAATATTATTTTTCAATCCATATTGAGAAGCATGAGACTCGTCGGTTCCTGATGCCATTGAAAGTGAGCACGCCCCTAAAAATCATTATTTTTACATTTTTGTTAGGGTTGTGTGATCATTTTCAAATTTTATTATGAATTTATTGATCAAAAGCAGTAAAATAACCTATTTATGTATTCTTAAGCTCGCATATTAAAAGAATGACCAAAAACAGATTTTATTTTTTTTAGATAAATTAATTGATGAAATATATGAAATTCTCAAACTAAACGACTTGCATACGTGGGGGTTGGGGCAAGGGTCATAGTTCGAAGGATGTAAGGGCAACAGGGAAGGGTGGACGGATATGAGAGGGGAATAGCAAGAGAAACGAGAGGGACAGAGAAGGGAGAAGAGGGTGGGGAACGTATCCAATCAATAAAGGAGGCGACTCTGAAGAGAACGGCCATCGGACCTCATAGGGGTCGGATAGCAACAATTCGAGTCGCCTCCAAGATGTGCTTATACCAACCACTGTGTTTATGTACATGTATATACAAATGCACATAGTGTAACACATCGGTTGTAGGCACATTGGATACCAAATTGAATATCAATTTAATCAATTTCGTTGATATATTATTTTGAGCACTAAGTGCAATGGTGTGTAACGTTACATCTTAATTTCGTCCAAAATTCGTCTCATATTTGAGATTTCCAACACCATTATATTTAATTACTGAAATCTATATGTCTAAATGTTTCATTAGGTGGTTGGGTGGGTTTTAGTAAATGTATATATGTAAAAGTCACCCTCTCCTACAATACAATTTAATCACATAATATGCATCTTATAACGGGTCCAACATCGATCATACTTACTCTAAAACTAATTTGAATATGCCTCCATATGTATAACCTTCATGTACATCCCTGTGGATCAGTTTAGGTTGATCTTTATATAACAGCATCCGATTCTACGGTCTATTGAAAAAAAAATCGAGCCAGGAACTTCAATGCTATCGCGATAGTGCAAATATCAAAACATTGTTATTTGAAATTTCACTATTGGCATTAATGATTGAAATGATAGATATACAGTCGCGTGCGTTTCTAATCCGACTTGGAAAACGCTGAATGCTAAACCGTTACAGCATAAACAATGAACGTAAACGCTAAAAGGGAACCTCAGAAACGGTAAACGTTAAACGATAAACGCTTAACGCTAAGTATTAGCTGCCTACATGTGTGGGTATTGTATAAAGAACATCATTATGACTCATAATGATAATCTTTAATTGTTGCAACTTAACAATGTTAAGTTGCTACCAATGTAACCGAATTTTGAAGCGCAACTACTAGGCTATTTTGGGGATGGACTGCTTTAATAAATGAAATTGCGGATTCGTAAGCACCCTCTATTGTGAGGGCAATTGGATTGAGGGGTAGGTCGGGGCACGAGATGGACTGTAGGGCAAACGGAGGGCACCATGACAACTTGGTCCTTAAACGGCCATTGAAGAATTGACTTGTTTTCGGTGTTGTTCAATTTCATTATCTGTTTTGCTATGTAATGTTATCTGATATCGGCCCGTCTGACTATACAACGACACAAAAAAAAAAAATGTTTGACCTCACTGTGCCTTTTAATGACCTTGACATAAGTGTGTTGTGTATTTTTCGACTCAAGGCTCATTGGCTCAAAGTTAAAACGGTTTGATGTTCATGTTCCTTTATATACAAATGGTATTATAATGTAATTATACACACAACAATATTGCTCATTAATGTTGCGTAATCACGTTAGAAACATGTCTTATCCCGGATGTTCAAACTTGATCGGATTTCTTCCTTGAGACATTTATATATTCATTGCTTGGGCATATACTTTAATCCACTTTGGCCTAAAATGTCTCGAAAATAACGCAATGCAAAAATAAATTGCCCGTCTGAATTGCTTGGGCATGAAATAATGAATAGCAATTAGGCAAACCATTAAATACTGTGTTGCTCTGTAATACCAAACGAAGCTTAGATAAAACCTTATATGATCTGTGTAATGAATGGTTTGTTCGAATTATATCAGTGAAATGCTTCCATGAAATATGTTCCACTTAATGCTGTTTCCTGTCTGATATCATTCAAATATGTATATGAACAGTTATAGTTTGTTTTATTTTCATATGATTATGTGTTTTAGAGATGTGTATGACATTATATATTTTGTCGTTACTATAATGCGTATAAGTTGTTTAAACTTAGGCCTAAACTCAGCTTATCAAGAAAATGAAATCATAGTGTGAATTTCTAAGGAAAGCTACAGATGTCTTGAAAAAGGCAAAATAGATTATTACTCAGTTACGTAAGGAGGAAAAACTTAGTTTCAAAGCCTTTCTCAGGCGGCGCACCCTTAAATCCGCGCCCGCTTCTTAACCTTTTATTTTAAGGTTCATTTACTCATTTTTTTCAAGACAACAACAACATATGAAACAAACAACCACAATATCGAAGAAATGGGCGAAAAAGGACCAAAGCTTCTTTAATTTACCAAAGGCCACAAAGCTAAGGCACCCAAATGCAATAACCTGCTTAGAGTATTGTGTGATGTCGACTTCTTTAAGGAACTATTTTTTTCCTTCCTTAATCTTAACTGCGTCACAATGGCCAGAAATGCTATTTGTTTGTGACGTCACAATAGTCACGCTTTTCGAGGAGGCTTTTAGTAAACAATTTGTGGAAATAAATTCAATGACATAATGGGAAAAATAATAACATGAAACGACTGGAATACTAAGTCAATTTGGGACATAAGAGGTAGTTGATTTACCGGTAATATGTTTAAAGGTAAACAAGTATGCTGCTTCATTTATCACGTTAGTGTGTTGCAGTGGCAAAATTGAATTTCGTTTTGTTTGTTCGAGTAAGAGGGAAAAAACATTAAAAATCTAATAATTCCAACTAATTTTTTGTCTTAAAAAATAACCGTGCCTTGAATTGCAACGACAACAAATATATGCTTTTTGATACTGCTGCTTTAGCGAATAACTCAAGCTTCTCCGTTCACCATCTAAGAGGAACATTCTCTCTCCTACTAATGTCAGTTTAAACCCTACGAAAAATGATTTATTACTTAATTTCCATTAGAATATTCAGTCGCGCATTCGGCCGACAGGGGTTTCTAAATGATAAATAATAATAACCAAAATGGACCAGTAGATCACACTATTCCGTGATTCCACAATTGACCAGCTTTTTTGTTGCCAACAGAAAATGGTCGGGGGGGGGGGGGGGGGGGGGGGGGGGGGGGGGGG
>LQRL01150198.1:24608-35971 GCA_001703475.1 Hydroides elegans
ATATCCCCATACCAGCTTGTGCTTTATATGACGATTGATCCACTTGGGTCGCCATAGTTGATTTCGCCGTTTCCGTCAATTCGGTCTTCTACATAGAGAATAACTCTTTGTTGTTACACCTATCTCCTCCCACAGATTTGGTCATAGAGCTTTCAAACTTTAACCGAAGCTTCTATATGGTATCCCCATGCCGGCTTGTGCTTTATATGACGATTGATCTACTTGGGTCGCCATGGTGGACTTCGCCATTTCCGCCTAATCGGTCTTCGATATCGAGAAAAACTTAGTTGTTATACCTATCTTCTCCCACATTTAAGACAGTAGAGCTTTCAAACTTTAACCAATGCTTCTTCATGGTACCCTGATACCGGCTTGTGCTTTATATCACGATTGATCAATTGGGTCGCCATGGTGGACTTCGCCATTTCCGCCAATTCGGTCTTCTATATAGAAAAAAACTCTTTATTGTTACACCTATCTTCTCCCACAGTTTTGGTCGTAGAACTTTCAAACTTTTACCGAAGCTTTTACATGGTATCCCCATATTGGCTTGTGCTTTATATGACGATTGACCTACTTGGGTCGCCATGGTGGACTTCGCCATTTCCGCCTAATCGGTCTTCGATATCGAGAAAAACTCTTGGTTGTTACACCTATCTTCTCCCACATTTTAGACAGTAGAGCTTTCAAACTTTAACCAATGCTCTTTCACGGTACCCTGATACCGGCTTGTGCGTTATTAGACGATTGATCACTTGGGTCGCCTTGATGGACTTATATAGAGAAAAACTCTTTGTTCTTAAACAGCCCATTCCGCATGACCATAAACCGTCTTCTGTCGGTAAGAAAGGTCTAATGACGTTTATATATACGACCAAACCTGCCGTAAGCAGAAAGGTTGGTCATGCGGGGACTTGTGTCTTAGTTGATTGACTCAAATGGTGGACACGCGCATTTTTCTCATCGAGGCATGCCTTCAGGAAGTTATTGATTTTTATGTGTGTTACGCTTATCGATTGTTTGGATCACAGCTGTTAGACACCTGGACGAATAGCTCAGTCAGTAGTGTAACGGCATCATGATCCAAAAGTCATGGGTTTGATATATTTCCTTAAAAACATCAGAAATAATATTCTCTTTTATGGGATCCTATAGTAAATGATAGTAAATGACCATATCTCATCTGAAAGTCTTTGATTTGATATAATGACCGGGTCATAATTTACTCATACATATTGTTTGTATATTCATTCATATCGAATATGGGCTTTTAGCTCAGGGGTCGAGCATCGGACTCATAGTCATTAGGTCGTGGGTTCGAATGCCAGCTTGTACAAACTATTCCTTATCATGATGTAAAAATTATGAAAAAAATGTTAATATGCAGATGTTAAAAAATGATAACAAATGCCTTTTCTACCAGCGTATGCATTAACACATACCTGTTCATTTCATTAAAAAGAATAACTTAGACAGCTAAAGCCAAAGCTATAAACTAAAGCTGGGTCATTGTCCTTGACAATCTTGTTGACATAAACATCATTTTCTATTTCCTTTCGCACTTTGCGGAATTTTCGTTTTAATATTCAAAATTACAATGTGACAACTTACCCCGCCTCGGGGTAAGTTGTCATAACAAGTGGGGTAGGTTGTCTCGATGCATTTTTCCAAAAATACTATATAATTCGTTAATCAATGTGCGTAATTATGTATCTTACTAACTTTTATTATAATAAAATGTAAAATATTGATGCATTTGTAAGTTTTAATTGTGATATTATAACACCACGAAATCATTGCTCAAAATATCTGAACAAAAAACGGTCAAAGCACAATACATTTTAGTTAATTGTATTTCTGAAAAAAATAAATACTGCCGATAAATCAGTTACATTAATAACAATTTTGAATTAAACAATAAGCCAAGCTAGTTAATGCTTAACTAATTTTTATTTGAGAAAAGACTGTGGGTGAGACAACTTACCCCAGCATGATTTTGGATATGAAAAAAAGTTTCCACCAAAAACTAAGCTTTTGAAATTTAAAGTAATGACACTGATACGTTAAGGGTATGCATAGTTGCATTCATGATAAAATTTAAGGTATTCACGATGCTATTAGTAAATGTAAAACACGAAACCATAATTTGAGAAAACCTCATTTCATCATTTTTTTCACACGATGTGTGTCGTTCTCCATGTCAAAGTAGGTTCATACGGATATAACCTTGGCACAGTTATGTGTTGTTGCTTAGAACATATTCTAAGAATAAATCGTGGGGAATTTTCCAGCTAGGCGTTTAAAACATGGATTGAGACAACTTACCTCTGAGACAACTAGCCCCGGTCTCCCCTACATATTGAAGCTAAATCAAGTTTTCTCAACATCAATTTCCGACAATTTCGCAATGGTTGGTCAAACTATTTATTTTCAACTACAGTATCTGACTGAAATGTTGATTAAAATTGATCCTCGTTCTGTTATTATTGCGTCGGTATTATTTGCAATAGTTTTGCTATCGATATTGCGTGTCACGGGAATAACAGTTTGATTGCAAAGTGGTGTTTTTCGCTAAATGGAAATGTAATATGTGCTTATTTTTTGACGAAAATGGAATATTAAATAATGTCATGAAATGGGACTGATTTGCCAGTTTCGTAGCTTTTATTTATTTTTTTTTGCTACAAAAGTTTGTGTAACAAGGACACAGTCAGAGACCTTAGATACTCAGAAAAAGTCTCCCTGTGAAACCAATGTAATATACATGTGACCGAAAACGAGATCAGATGGCACTTTTGGAAATATTTGCGAACACCTCAATTGTTTGAAGATTATAACAGCTATCAAGGAATTGAGGTGTGTTGAGGATGCACAAATGGTTGAGCCTGCGTGCGAAGTTTTTTTGATGAAGATCGGTTGAAAAATAAAAAAGTTATGGCCAAAAAACCACCCATTTTTTAGTGTTTTTTACCCCGAACGCTGTAACATTTAAAAATAGCACTTTTTCAATGGCATATTTCTCAAACAAATATGTAAGTAACATGATTTGATTTGATTTACATCGAAAGATATATACATGAATTTTTCATATTTTTTTGTTTCACAAAAAAATGTCAAGGAATAGCTGAAAAAAAATAGTCCTGACTGAATCCGATACCCGCGAACGCTTTTACGATTTTGGGGGACGGCTTTTCAAAGAGGCGACAATACGAAGTCCTGTTACATCATAGGAGGGGGATCTCATGTTTTTTTCATTGCCAAGTGTTTTTATTTCGACAAGAAAAAAACCAAAACTTGCTTGGCGTTTGTGATTTTAACCAATAATCAACCGTATGATAGCCATTTTTGTGGAACGCTTTTTTTGTAGTGTGTGTTACGGTGTCAGTTCACTATGAATGAGTGGGACCTTCATCAAATCATCATACACTCTTATAAAACAAGTGATTTCATGCCGAAATACGTTTTTTTACCAATAAATTCCAACTTATAGTACTCATTCGACCGGCAAATATACGAAATGTAGTGTGTGTTACGGCTGTAGTGTGTGTTACGAAAAAAATAAAAGGCATCCTAACCACCACCATCTTGTCTTAAATCCAAGAATAATCGTTGTAGATCATTAAAAAATGATAATTGCTTTAGTTGCCAGTTTCCTTATGTTTATAATCGTCAATACAGTGCTTCGTAGCGGTTCGAAGTGCAACGGGCTAATCATGTTTACTTTTATTATATATAAGCTTTTAGGTCGATATATTTATACTTATTACAGTCGCTGGATACTTCTTTATGTAAATAATAACGAAAAAATTATGTTCATGCCATTATAGTGACATTACACACCAAATACCGTGTAACACACACTACAATTTTTTTTTCAATGAAAAGTTGTTTATTGTTTCATTCAATTTGAATCGGTTTATGAGTATCATGAGTATATTTTATTGATTATACAGTTACTATGATTGAATAAAATTGAATAAATCGTGAATAAACCACCAATGTTCCAAAATTAGTTAAATTTTATAGATTACCTTTTTTTTCATCAAAAAATATTATCAATTTATGATTTTTGAATCGTAAAAGTGATCCAAGCCCAAATTAAAGGTCAGATTGTAAGTAAAATAAGCCAAATAATCGAGAAAATTATTTAGATGAATGAATTTTGATTAAAAAATTGAGCTAACAAAGTTAATGTAAATCTTTTAAAAAATATTCAATAAAGGACTTAATAACAAGGTATTTTTTCAAATATTTTAATGCTCACGGTCTGTAAAAAGGCATAATCTTTTATTATCGATCCACCGCTCCCTCATAAATATATATAAAATTGTTTATTATTGGATATATTTAAATCATGAACCGTCGAAAAATAATGTAACACACACTACCTATTTAAATGACAAAATAATCTTTGATAATGTATAGAGATGGTAAAAACAGGTTTTTTATGTCCAAATATTGGATAGACAATGCCTATAAAAGTGGTCGCATCGTTGTTTTTAAGGGCAAACTAGGTTTCTGTTAATCCATTTTAGACAATATTATCATCATACTTTCTTTCTGTATGAGTGTAAAATATATGAATAAAATACTTTTGCGTCATTGAATTAAAGATTTTATTATTTCATGATGGTATATAAACAGTTTTAATGCGTTTTTCAACTCAGATGGTTACTTATTCAATTTGTTAGACAAAATCGTAGTGTGCGTTACAAAAATCAAGGTTAATTATCATGCCATATTTCTATCGATCTATAATTGTAAGGGCCTCGTCGTGATGTATCCATGTTCAGTATACCTTACAGGTTAGATATCGTAAAGAAATAAGTTCATTCTATGTATAATTTATAAAGAATATATTTGTTTGTAGAAGACATTGTAAATATTTTATTTTTTTTTTCATGCAATTACTCTTTATGATATCAATTTTCTCATTCTTACATTATTTGTGATTTATATGACATACATATAAATATTTTGTTGCATCTTCTAACAATAAAAAAGAACAGTTGTCGGCATTGGAACGATTTATCAAATATATTTTGGGCATTTATTTTTGCCTATTTGCTAAGTTTTACGCCTATTTTTGTAATCACCATATATGATTCAAATTAACATAAACAAAAAAGTTTTTGGGTTATAATCTTAAAATTTTCAGATTTTGTCCTTCATGATGCGTTCTTTCGATTTAGGACCATTTCGATCCTGTCAAGGGTGTTTGATTTTTTACCCCTTTTGTTACAAGAAATGCCATCTGATCTCGTTTTCGGTCATGTGTAATTCATACACTAGCAATTAGCATATATTTTAAATTAAAAGGTGATGAAAAAGTATTTTGAATACTGACCTAATTACGGATGTGAGGATATGACTTTTTCAACCTTACTTCAAAAATACTCAAAGATGGCTATACTTTTCTTAAAAACGCGTTTGTAGTTCATTTTCCTCTTCACCATCAATCAGAATACAAGTGAAGAATAAGCCTTTCGTATAAACCGTCAAAATACCTGCAAACAATAAACTGTAGCAAAAGCATGTAATTATAATTATTGTTGAACATAGACTACAATTTTTCTCATGTACATCCATACTTTACTTTTCCCCCATACAGTGAAACCGCAAGTCAAGAGGACCCTGCAGATCGTGACCGACCTCGTAGAAACCATCGCCCTCTCGGGTGTGAGCATGAGCAAGAAGATCTGCTTCCAGTCCCTTCAGGCGCACTCGGTACTGCAAACTACGATGGTATTGATGCCCGTGTATATAGGGCAGGCCGATGTGGCTGATGGCATACTGCAGTTCTTCCTGGCGCTCTTTCAAGGTATGAATTAAGTTCACGTGTGAAATTTGTGATAGAAGAATTAACTTCTTGAAGTAAAGATAAACAAAGCAAAGTACAATTCTTTCTGGCCTAGTTTCAAAGTATTAATTGGATATTTTTTTATCTTGTTCACTAAAATATAAGATTTAAAGGTAAACGTCCTTATAAACACATTAAAAAATCGGTTATTGTTTACCAAAGCAAAAACCACTAATGCCTAAAGGGCTGCATAGTTTAATGATTACCTTTTTTCGGTAGCCCCCTTCGATGATAAAGAATTTTATGGAAATCCAGGCCTCCGCAGATGCTAATGCATGTTATTCCTAAGATCAAAAATAAGATAAAAACTAGCTAAGTTCTCAATAAAACAGACTGTTTACCTATCAAGCTAATGAAATAGGGACATTATTTTATCCATATCTGAGTGCTTTTAGCCATTGGCGACAAGGTGACGAGAAAATTCGGTTGCTGTAAGCACAGAAATAAGTTTTTTTTTCGAAAATGGTCATGTTTACTTTGAAAGTCGTGATCTCAAATCCAGGGGTGCGTATCTTCGAGCAATTTTGTCAGGTGCATAGTTGATCTGTTGATCATAGATTGCATGGCCTAAAACTGAGATGTTTCAATCCCTTAGATATCTTTATACCTAAAATAATCTTGATTCTGTGAAAAATGAACACCAAGAAATAAGCTGCGATTTTAAAAATCGATATTGAGATTATGTATAATTTTTTCTACACGTCATATAATTGTAATGAGAGCATTTCACAATAAAATCCATTATTCTGATAAATGTCCATGCTCAATACACTTTCTGTTCTATACATAAAATCTTAATATTGAAGAATACTATAGATAAATACTGAAACAGGAAGCTCAACGGTACCTACAACGCAAAGCGTTTATTACCTAAACCAAATTACATTCTAGAAGGTTGAAAGTGGCAATGCTAGAAAATTCAATGCCCTTTTTCTATTCAACATGAAATATATTTAATACGATTTGTGCACTTTAGGTCTGCGCGTGCAGATGGGCGTGCCGATGACGGAGCAGACCATCCGCGCCTTCATGAGTCTGTTTAGTGGCAACCAGCTCAAGGAAACCATCAGCCAGGAGAGTGCCGCTGGAAATAAGGTAATCTTAGGATGCGAGAGCGGGGCAGTTTGAGGGTGGGGGAAAAGGTTGGGGGTCTGAGCTAGAGCCTGTCGATTATTAAAAAGGATGCTGCTAGAGATACGGTAATCTAAGGATGCGGTCGGAGATTTATATGTTACAACAAAAACACTGTGGCGCCATCCCCTGTTCGGTTCTTATATTTCTTATACCATTGGCGCCCTCGGTTCGATGCTTTCAGGATCCTCGTCAGAGATGGTAGAGGGCATGAGTCTTAATGACATGAGGCGTTAGGATTGGTGTTGGAGGATAATAGTATTGGGATGTGATGGACGTAGGTGGATATACATGAACAGTGTATATTGAGCGAGGGGACTTGCACGCATACATCTTTGCTTAAGGCGACACGCGGGGGAGTTTGTAGAGGTGATGGAAGTGGAGGTAGGGTTTGATGACTGTTCTACATACATTGTATATCTTGGTATGCATGTAAATGCATGTGCTTCGTTGACACCTGTCTTAAAAAGAAACAAGTAAAACTCATTATATGAGGTTACATTTTTGTCGCATGTGTCTTAAAAAGGTGTTTCTCATTCGGAAACCTCGAAGCTGACAGCCCCTAGACATGACTACCATACAAACATGTTAGTGCTATTGCAGTTTTTGTTTCTTTCCGTATTGGCCTAGATTAAATACTGATAAAAAACCTGTGAGAGCTACTAAAAGAACGGGTTTTCAAAGGCTAATTAAACTCTAGGGAAATTTTGGTTTCTAACTTTTCAGACACCTCTGTACATGTTTTCGCATAGTTACTTAAAACTTCATCGCGCTTTCGATCAAACCTGTAGCTGTGCATTCAGATTTTGATGAAATGGTGACATTTTATCAAATAATTTGGTAAAATCGGATCTCGTCATGTAGACTACTTCATCTAAATTTTCTGTTTTGTAATGGATCATTTAACTACTTTAACGCTTTAACTGAGAATTCATTTGAACCATAATAGTTTTAATCTGAATGCGCAGTGTAAGCTGAGCTCTATGAGTAACATAACCAATTTTTATATAACAAAACATATTCAATGGAATAGCAAGATATTTCTGTCAAAGGGATGTGTATCATCACCTGTACCCTAGGGTACTTGCCACATTCTATATTATTGTCAGATAATTTGCTCTTTTTTTCACTGACCGGTATAACGGGTATTGTGACATGATATGGATGCTCATGACTTTCATGTCACAAGGATACGTATCATCGCCTGTACCCTAACCCAGTAACATGTCCAGTAGAATAATTACTACATATATTTCCAGAAAATCGTCTAAGTATGTTTTCTGAATGATCGGTCTTACGTGCGACGAAGCATGTGCAAGTAACATATTTGTTATTTCCCAAAGTGTTATTTCTTTGAAATATGCATGAACTGATCTACTTAGTAGGTGAAATTGCCTTCAATCGACTTTATAGGAGAAAAAAATGACGTATCTTTTATCCGCAAATCTCTGCAAAACACAATTAAAGGTGTAGGTGGACTTTGATGGATCTCCGAGAATGCCATGTTGTGAATGTTTGTCCTGTTTTGCAGGCTAGTTATGAGAGCGTGACCGATTTTTCCTTATGGTTGCTAAGGAAGTTGTCATTTCAGGATAGAAAACATGTGTTTTTCTAGCTACTCCTAGCGGACTTTTAGAAAAATGTAAATTCATTTTGAGCGGGACAATATTTAAGGCCTTTCGCGTTGTGTTATTAATTGTCTTTTTTAGCTCAGAATGTATGAATTGATCTACTAAATTCCTAAAATTGTTTTTGTATTCACTGCAATATTAGGGATTCGATCAATAGAATATGTGTAGCCTATGTATATATAGGGATTCATGGTCATATTAAGAACCATAACTAATCGAACAAAGTTCAAATAGATAACAAATGGGTAATTTATAAAAAAAAATTAATTAAATATTATCTTCATTAAAATATCTCTAAACATGATCTCTAAACTATCATTCACTCTTCCCCAGGTTGTAGAGAAGTTCCTGAAGATCCTGGAGGTGATCGTGGTGGAGCCGGGTCAGGCGTTCAAGGCGCTGCTGCCCAGCATCATCAACCTTGCAATGAGCGACATCTATCCTATCATTGCAGAGGTAATAGCAATGTGTTGTTTAATGAAAAGGGTCTGGGTTGGACCATACAGCATAAAGGTTCCTACTCATTACAGGTTGATGGTTACAACAGGTAACATAAACATGATGCAGTATCATCAGCCTCGCAATGAGCGACACTTACCCCATCATTGCAGAGGAAAATATAAGCAGATTTTAACTAAATAAAAAAACAAACGGGATTTGTATAGCAATCAATGTTATCTTGATCCAGCCGATCAATATGTTCCCGGTCAAAAACAACCAAATTTCTCAATTTAGGTCCAAACATGTATGATCCTAGTCTCAAAGTTATATTGTGAATTAATTGAATTACGGGCATTCCATTGTTACGTAATAAACTTAGATATTTAAAACGTAAAATGCCGTCACGACCTTGAGTGTTGCGAAGTTTCGTTTGATCCGGGGGAACACACTTACGTAGCTCGTAAAAAATGTTTTTAAAAAGTCATCGAATTGTAAATTACAACAGTATTTTAAAGTCAGTGGGTCAATTTTTTTCTTCAAACCTAGACAATTAAATATGGTGACAACTTTAAACCATATGGATTTTTTTTTCTCATCGCATCTTCGTGGAATTTCAATAAACATGGCGAGAGGATGTCCTAATTTAAGAAAAAAAGAGTAATGACTTTCGCGTCCAATTTCAAAGAAAACTTTCGGGTTACAACCGACCAAAAAGGCTACATCTCTAATGAGTTTCATCTTACGTTGGTTTGTGAGATGCAAGATTTAATGAAATGAGTTTCAAATCACGTCATGAAATATGAAAAGATATTTTTGGTTAAATAGAAATGTAACAAAAATACCAGCAAAGTATCATTGGCCAAATTACACATTTAATAGTTTTGCGTAGACGTTTTGGTTTCTTTTGAAAACGTGTTTTTGTTGTCATAATATTTATTGGTGGAAGCGTTTTTTCAAACATAGAAATAATGATGTGAGAAGCTATTAAATGACGGGGGCGGTCGGGTCTGTGGACTAATCAGACTAATTTGTCCAATTAAATACGGGCGTTTTGCTCAAATTTAGTCTGTTAAATTTCTAATTTTCGACAAACTGTTTGTGGTTTGTGGTTTGTAATTCAAATAAATCAACAACTGCAATTTCCTGTTACCATATTGATTGCTTTGCGACAAATGCTTCTTGCTCAGTTGCAAAAAAAACATTTTCGTTCTATTTTTAGTAGGTTTATGTAAATAGCTGTTTTGAAATGTATCAGATAATTGCCTTTTGACATTTCTTTTTCTCTGTATGTTTTCTTGTTTTCATCTGTGCAAACAGGTTGATTTATTGTTCATTAAAAGAGGACTCAGATCTATTATAAACCTTATTTCTGATTCCTTTCGAGAATACATTTGTTTCATGTAAATAAACCATAATTAAAATGCCAAGTCGAAATGCATTTAGTTTTCATTTAAAAAATATTTATTTTACTCATACCGGGAAATTGGTTTCCTGTAAATAACCTAAATTTCAAATACGCAGTTTCAAGACGTTAAAAAGTTACTTTCTTAAAAATATCTGCCTTACAATCAATTCAAATGAATTATGCTCTATATTCTCTGAAAAGCAATGACCACCCATAAGTGCCTGGATACCCTCAAGCTTCCGTCTCCTTAGTAACACGACGACGCAGTACTAAATATTCCTTAGTTACGCGACACAGTTGCTAAATTCTGTCCTTAGCTTGATGTTTGATGGATGTATTATGCGAAAGGATTTTTTTTGTAACCTTCCTGTAGGCAACTAGACTTCAATTTGTTCTGGCTTATTTCTGTCAGATAAATCGTATTTTTCCTGACGACAATGGGAAATGAAATGGAAAGCGATGTGATTACAAAAAATGGCCTAACACGAATAGTTCCTATTCATAACGTGGCGATTAAGCAGTAAGTCTGAGTTTCGAGTTAATTTTGGAACTTCTATGAGGCTTGGGTTCGCTTCATTTATTTCTATTGCATAATAGTACGTTGGCATCCACATTTCCTTTTGCGATATGCCAAGGCCCAATTGTTTCAGGATCATGCTACACATTTTATAAGCAAAGATGTTCTTACGTAAGAAATTGGGTAGTGAATCATGTTTGTAAGGTGCAGATAGTTTATGGTACTAATAATTCAGGGATGATACTTTTCCAGTTTTTACCGGTTTTCCGTTTTTTTTTCATCGAAAAAGGTCATTTTTGAGATC
Organism: Hydroides elegans; assembly: GCA_001703475.1. Classification (NCBI taxonomy): domain Eukaryota; kingdom Metazoa; phylum Annelida; class Polychaeta; order Sabellida; family Serpulidae; genus Hydroides; species Hydroides elegans. Next base: position 35,898 of record LQRL01150198.1, read on the forward strand.
GATGCAAATCCGTTGAGATCTCAAAATGTGATTTTGTGGTGGGGGGGGGGGGGGGGGGGGGGGGGGGGGAACCC
>LQRL01150210.1:10361-20807 GCA_001703475.1 Hydroides elegans
GAATATAGCATACTGGTAATTCTAATAGCGGATCAGATTGCTTTACATACTAGATTTAAAATGATTGATCGAGCAAAACACTCTTAAAGTGCTTTTAAAAAATCATTCATCAATACATTATTCTGGTATTTTTAGAGCCATTAGCCTTGTTTATTGCTGATGAACAAGGTGTCATGTTTTGTTATTTTGAAAGAAAAAAAACATAAACATAGAAATGTTTTCAGTTAGGCCAGACGATGCATGAAATAGATTATTTAAACGTTTTTTATTTCCATTCGTCAAATTTATTTCAAGATTTTTTTTGTGGTCGATGTATGTTATCATGTACAGGAACATAATGTAAAAAAGAATTCGTGCAATAACAAACTGAATACCGGTAGGTAAACGAGACTATAATCCAATCTAAAATTTCTAAATTCTTTATTTTAGACCATCGAAACTTTAGTAGTTCACCTTATTTCTAAAAAGCTTTTTTAAAACGATTAAATAAGAATTAAAACTGGTTTTACAGAAAAAGGACATCATGTACTCATGCATAGTTTCAATGGTCTAGTTCGCTTACAGGATAATCATAATGTTACTTTAAAAGTGTTGTTGCTTTGCAGGCAAGCTGCCCATTGTGAACGAGCAAGGCGAACTGGTGGCCATCATCTCAAGAACTGATCTCAAGAAAAACAAAGAATTCCCACTCGCATCCAAAGACGACAAGTAATATTTTATTTTCTAGCTTATACGAGTTAATTAAAGGTCTGACATAAAAATTGGCTAATGCGAGTCAGGCTTCGAAAGTAGTGTTTTCTTTGTTAAATAGTTTTAGTTGCAGTCCTCGCTATCAATGTTTTTAAACTGATACTCGTTTTTGTCAAAGTGCAAGTGTGAAAAACATCTCATGGAAGAATTCGATTATTACACAATGACAAAAGAAGCGATCTAACTCATTCATAAATGTTTCTTAACATTGAATCTTACTTTCATTGTTCATCCTCTTGAATTTTTTTATCCAATGGCATTTTCTGTATAGACCCCTGTTTAACCCTTCACAATAATTTCCATTGTATTGTCGTTGACAGAAAGCAGCTGTTGGTGGGCGCCGCCTTGAGCACGCACGACAGTGACCAGGAGCGACTGCGCTTGCTTGTCAACGCCGGTGTCGACTTTGTCGTCCTTGTTAGTAATAAGTATTTTTTGGAGATTGGGGGGCTCTCAGTTCAAGAAAGGTGGGGGGCAGGGGTGGTCGTGGGTGATCTGTTCATACAGAGAGATTATACACACGTGGAATTATTTGCATTATTAAAGTCCTCTGATGAATAACACGATTTTAACATTATGATTATTAAGAAAGAGTCAAATAGAGAACAAATAAAAAATAGAGGGTATAAATGAATAGTCAGATAGTAAGGAATTGCTTAAATGAAAGATTTTGATTTGTTCTAGTGATTTCTGATTTAGTATTTCTCAATCATATTGTAAAATAGTAAAGTTCATAAATTTGATATACATTTATATTAAATTTAATAGTTAAATTTATGTGTGTCAATATTTCAGGATTCCTCACAAGGCAATTCCATCTACCAAATCAACTTAGTCAAATATATCAAAGAAAATTACCCGGAAGTGCAAGTTATCGGCGGCAATGGTGAGTATATTTTTCAGTCTGTTTATTATGTAATATTTATAACATGTATATTATATGCTTCATAAGTAAGGCTTTATTGATCGAGTACTTTTTTTCTTCAATGTTAATGAAAAATGAGCAGAAGCCTGATAAGAATATATTTTTTATCGATTGCAAGAAATATGAAGCTAGTCACAATGTCTGCACATCAAGCATATTTTGAAAGCCATCATCAGCAGAGAATGATTGATCCTCCAATTAAAACGTTGAGCATGATCGCTTATAATTATCTTTTGATTAATGACATCTCATGTCTTGTGTTGCTAGTGGTGACGGCTGCCCAGGCGAAGAACCTGATCGACGCGGGCGTGGACGGGCTGCGCGTGGGCATGGGAAGTGGCTCCATCTGCATCACGCAGGAAGGTAACGGGTCTTGGTTTCTTTTTTTGCATCACGCATGAAAGTAAAGGACAGAAAGCCTCGTCCACTTCCTACATGTATATCCGATGCGACACCTTAGTCTCGATCTCATACCTCACTCTCTCCCTCCCCATCCTCACACCTGAGAGATCAAGTGTCTTGATAACTCCATGCAATATCTTGATAAAGGTATTGCTTTAAAATAGACCGGTTTCTCCGAATTCATATTTATCTCCGGGAAAGCTGACATTTCTCGATGTCCTAATTTAACAATTGAGTGATACATGAATATCGATGAAAGCCCTGAATTTACATAAAAAGCATATCTAAGATTAATTGAGATGGACAGCGAGACATAAAGGCGACTGATGAAGAGTTGCTGATTAAAAGCTCATTTATATCAATGTTTTGTCATATCGGCGATATTTAGAAAAATAGATTAATTAAGCATGGTAAAATGTGCTGGATTTTGAGAGTTAAAAACATTCATCTATAGCATGATTTTAGTTAGGTATTAGAGTTACATGTAGAGTCAACAATATGAATTGATATTTTGAACTTTCTTATTGATTTTTTTTCTGTGTTTGATGGCTTTACGCAAAGTGACGTGCTAAAAATGAATGAGTTTTACATTTGGTTTAACACATGAACGAATCAGTCCTGTACGTTTATCAATTTTTATTATTCCCCCGCCCGTCGCGTAGCGTGGTAGCGGGGGACTATTGGATCCGGGTCCGTTCTTTCTACAATGAAAGAATATATATTGAAGTTGTGCACCTGGGTATTGGTTTCGTCGTGCGACCAAAATTGGGGTCGTACGACTTGGTCAAAATTGAGGAATTTCAACACAATGAAACCAATACCCAGGTACTTAACTAAGATGATTTACTCCCTACAAGCTATGAAAAGGCCTTCGAATGAAATAGTCAGGTATGTTTCGTTATTATCCAGGGAACTCGGTCGTGCGACTTAAAATGTCGTTGCACGGATTGGGACGGCGGGGGAATTAGTAAGATTCACTGACCCTACTTGTTACGGTTTCAAATGACTGTACTAAGGTACTCTCTTAAGTATTTGACTTACTACATTCTGGAACAGAATGTGTGCAACGGGGGGTTAATTTTTATTTTTGACCAAAATTTTCATATTTTTGAAAACTTAGAAAATATTCATAGAAGGGTACATGTATATTGGAATAAGTCAGGACAACGCTGTGAGAATGATGTTTTGAGAAAGACGTTGTGAGAATAATGTTGTGAGAATGACGTTGTGAGAATTATGTTGTGAGAATGATGATGTGAGAAAACGTTATGAGCAAAACTATGTGAGAAAGACTTTGTGAGAATGACGTTGTGAGAAAGACGTTGTGTGAAAGACGTTGTGAGAAAGACGTTGTGAGAAAATCTTGTGAGAAATTAAGTTGTGAAAAAGACGTATGTATACCTTGTGGAAAAGCGTTGTAAAAGATCTGATACGTTGAAAAAGGCGTTGTAAGAAAGACGCTGTGAGAAAGACGCCGTGAGAAAGAAGTTGTAAGAAAGGCGTTGTGAGAAAGACGTTATTTTATGTTATTAAAACCATGCAATCAACTTTGTACATGCTTGATATCAAGACATGAAAATTCACTGACTGTTGGCGTTCGGTTGGGGTCTGCGCCCTCAACGATGGCTTGTTATTTTCTCAAAACTTTTTTCATGAAGGTTTGGATAAATGTTTGATCTTTGAGCACTGTGCGAAATGTTATGCACACCATTATAAAGCACAAGGTGGTCATAAAAAGTAATGTCTTTTCTTACATATACGATCAGAACGCTATGCAGCTTGATGGTTTTTGTGGTTTTAGATGCCGCTTTAATATTCAATAAAGTTAAATTAGTGTTCAAACTAACCAATGTCATTTTTATGTACGTGATTACATGTAACTTCCAAGACTTCAACTGAAATACTCAAACTTCATATTTTTTAAATTTATAAGCATATATCAAAATGATTCAAAATACAATGTACATCATATTGATTTCAGATGGCTATCCTGTAGTACAATATGCAACATTTTGCTTACTATATCTTGAAAATCATTGAACCTTTTGGCTATACTAATACCCCTGTCACACCTCAGATACCCTTTTCGTCGCCCATAAAATGCATGGTGCCTAAGCCCAAGTTTATGACTCATTTGCATAAAGGTACCTGGTGAAACTTCACAAATGATTTCAAAAACTGCTGTCCGAGGAGTTGAAAATAAAATATTCGTCAAACCAGCTCCATGAGCTCCTATGGTTAAATATGAACTATGAAATAAATGACTGATGACATCTAAAGAAGGCACTGCTTTGTCACTGAATATTTTAAGTTTCAAGTTGTTCCTTGCGGCTATATCACTGAGAAATTCTAATACGCGTACCTCCTCTATTATTTTACGACTAGACGTCCTTTGAATATACAAAATACTGTCTGGCCTCATATCAGACAAATGGAACCTATTAGCCAATAATTGCTGGGTAGTTTGTAGATACAGATATCCAGGTTGAAAACAGGGATTTCCCTCGGCTAGTATCACGACTTTGGCAAACAGCGTTCCCGACACAACTTCGTTCGTTAGGCCCCAATACTGAAGAAATATCTCGCGCACTTTCTCTGCTGGAGCCGCGTCTTTGACATGAATAGCGATGTGGGGATTGGCACGCAGGAAATCTTTGTAAACCGCCAAACGAGTCAACCCTTCACCCATGGTATGCCACATACTCCATACGTCTTCAGTGCCCTGCCATACGTTGGTTATGGTAAAGGCCACATCCCGGTGAACAACGGGGTGTCCGTTAGTGATGGCATGTAAGTGACGATGTGAAGGAACTGAGTATTTTGCTACTTTGCACTGCAAATGCATCACTTTGAGTTTGCCATCAATTTGGTAAACCACTGCAGGGTCTAGAATAACCGCGTTGCGGATAACATGGGAGTAGGTCATAATATTGGGAAGGAGGTGGCAGTAAGGACAGTTTAGATTCCAATCCGCCTTGAAACTCGCGCGTTTGCCGTAACCAGTGTATCGTTCGCGGAGTCTGTGTTTCCACCCGTGATACGAATAAAGTCGTGGGTCCATGTCCTGTGATGGGTTGGTGAGAGCGGTCACATTCAAAACACAAGTCGCGCTGTAGTTTCCTCGAGCGCGGGTCCATTCTACGGCCCGTCCCGAAGCGGTGCAGGGGAAAAAGTCGTTTATTAATGTGTTCGATCTGTAATCCATACTTGTATAGTACGCGCGATCCTCGATAGGTATTACGGAGCCTGGTAGCAGATAAACAGATGTAATGAAATCGTTTTTCTCAGCCATTTGGAATTTGGTATAATTGAGTAGGAATCCATCCTTTTGCACCGTGATGCCATGAAAATGTTCGTGTAACTGGGCCATTTTCCATTTTTTGCGAGGTCCCTGCTTCTCAAATGCACGTTGCGTCAGTTGACCAAGTATAACGTTGTACAATTTCAGCTTATTTTCCACTGTTAGATCGCTTGATTTTATCCAAACGGTTTCGCAGTTTGTTACGTTAATGTAATTGTCTACGAAATCGGGTCCCAGCGCATTTAGAAATTCGTTCGTGTCACAGTAGTTGTAGTCACTCAAAGATACATGATTTGAAATTTCTTGCATGTGTTCAATGTTCTTTTGGTCCTCTTCGTAATAAAATATTTGACCACCATGATCCTTACTTTCATCTGTAGCGTTTGAAAATATCCCGCGCATCATAATATATGAAACACAACTAACGAAAAAGTAAAATACTACTTTTTGTATGGAAAATTTAAATCGAAGAATACTTTTCATATCCATTTTAAGATTTAATTTCAGACTCATCGCTATATGCGTATCCTCAATCGATGGTATTTCAAATCAGATATATTTTACATTCGGCACTTAAACGATCTTTTACCGGTTCCTTTCTAATTACATACTAAATATCTGTTGGCATTCATAGCAGACTCAAAAAGTTTAGGCTGTTCAATTATCTTAAATGTGATGTGTAAGAAAACCTCCGTCATGTGGACTAGAACTAGTTTTGGGGTTGCTAAACTGACAAACTTATAATATGTGTTTTTGTAAATTGATAAACATTATATTAAGCTGCTTATATGATTCGTTAAAAAAGAAAATGAAGTGTTAACACCTATTACTTTGCTTAACAACACAGTCTCATGTGTAACTTATTGACGTGCCATGAATAATATCACAATTGAAATACTTCCTCATATTCTTGAATATATTCATAAATTATATATAGAGCTAACATGCGGTTTTTATTTTCGTGTGAACGTTGTTTTTTTTTGTGTGTAGAATATAAATTGGCGCGCTATATCGAACTGAAAAAAAAAAACGACTAATTTGCGGAAACCAGAGACTCAGATTTAATCGAGTCATTAATATTTAGGGTTTTTACATAAGAAAAATATATATATTTATTTAATTTATTTAGATATTTTAGGATATTTACATTTTAAAAATCGAAAAGTGTGGTGAAATACTATGTCATCAAATCGTTGGAAAAAATATTTTGAACATTGTTCGGAATCAGTTCATTCCAATTCTTTTTACTTTCTAAAAAAAAAATACCCACATAATAGTTACCCTCCTCAACCCCATGGGTTCATTCAAGGGTGATATAACATGCTGCCGTACTCTGACCCATGTGCAAGGGACGTGGGTTATCTTTGTTTGACGAAGCACATGCATCGAAGCATGCAGAGGTCTTCAAACTGGTGCGTCGCAGAGAACCGATTTTTAAAAGAAATTGAATAATTTAGATACAAGTTTATATATTTTGAGCTATGAATACTTAAGATGAGCTTCATTTTTTTTGGAAAAAAAGACAAATAGGCCTACTTAATTCACCGAAGAAGTCCTATGAAGGGTATTTTCTCACGCACATTTAGCGTCTTATAGATTTCATGTTAACTCGTAAATTGTAAGACTAAAGTAAAAAAAAAAATAAAGCAGATACCTAAAGTCATAATATGACTTAGTTTATTCATTTAAGGGCTCACGTAAAAAACCTTAAGTGCATTCTACATTGTCACTGTACACAAAAGCAACACAAAAATAGTATGGTTTAGTAACAGTTAATTTAAGATTTTGAGGACAAAGTACTAAAATGCAGCAACCCACTCAATCCCTCAATCCTCAAACCTCATCTACAACATTTGTGTACACTTTTTATTTACAAAGATATGATGGTTTTGCCATACCTATTGTTAGGGTTTAAAAGCTAAATAGCAATACCCAAACCCTTTAACGAGAAAACTCTTTAATTTTCAGCTCCATCTCCCGATGTATTTCCCGCCAGCGCTTACACAATACAAACAAAAAAAACTATTAATGAACCAATATTTTCTCTCCCATTTGCAGTGATGGCGGTGGGGCGACCGCAGGGCACGGCCGTCTACAAAGTGGCCGAGTACGCGCGACGCTTCGGCGTGCCCGTCACGGCCGACGGCGGCATCTCGAGCGTGGGACATATCATCAAGGCGCTCTCACTCGGCGCATCCACCGGTTTGTAAAACATTACAGTTGTAAAAGATCAATATAACCAAATTGTCTATGTAAACCAAATAGTATATAGCAAGCCGCTATCAGTCGGCGCATTTACAGGTCAGTGTTTAAATATATAAATCGCATTAAAAATAGATCAGTGTTATGAAAGGGTCAGAGTTAAATAAGGCGCTTATACTCGGCGCATCCCACTTTCAGTGATTATGCATATACGGGTTCAAATATGATCAATTATATGAAAGAGGCAGTGTAAAAAGACATGTTAACGGTTTAAAATTAAGAATAGATCGGTTTTACGAAAGGGGGCAGGGTGACCCAAGGGGTTGATGTAGCAAGTGTTATTGTTTTCTAAAGTACGTGGTGCTAATGCGACTTGGGAAAATTAAAACTCGATTAATCAAGTTATAGCAATATAATCAATCTCTCTCCTTCACATAGGCCTACATTTATCATTTCCAATGGTCGCTCGCTATTAATGCCAAAAGTTGTCGAGACCACGAGACACACAAGTATTTGAAATGCTAGCGCCTTCTTCATTATTTTGAAGAAAAAAGTTTAAATATCTTATAGCATCATTCAATAAAACAATCAGCGTCTCTGTTCATAAATCTAAATCATATACGTATTTCTATCTATAAGTTTCTTGTAATTCTATTCGTACAAACTTTTTCAAATGCTTATAAATGAAGGTGTTTGTTCTATTTTTAACTCTGCCGGAGAAACATCTTAAATCGCATAAAATTAGATGTTCTCCTTCATACAATTTAATTGAGAACGCTTCACATTTTTATTCATTCATAATTCTAGTGCATAAAGGATGTTTATCTTATGTTTTTTTTTAACCAGACGGTCGTGTATAATTTGTTAGATACTAACAATAACATTGGAAAAAAAATGTATACAGTGTTTGTCTTAATTGCAAGAGGTGTAGATTGCATATTCACTCAACATACGAATAGAAGAATTAAAAGATAATAAAAACTGCAAATTAAAAAGAACAACCTGTGAAATGGCCCAATACATCTATTTTTATTATTTTCCCAAAAAGTATAAAGTAACCTCTATCATGGTATTTGCCCCATATGTTTATGATCGCAATATTTCTGTCTCATAAAGCTAATGATAGGGCCATGTATAATGGCATTGCTGTGATACACACTTACTAAGACACTCTTTCCCCTTGATGCATGAACAAAACCTGGTTATTACGATAAACATTTTCGTTAGGGATATGTGCAGTTTATATGGTTTTAATAGTTTGTATGAAAAAAACGACCGAAATAAAGTATGTGTTATATTTTAATGTTCAGTTTCAATACATGAAGTTAAAAAACTATGAAGTCTTGAGTCATGTGTTTTCTTAGGGACTGCCTTCGCTTAAATTTCCAAAAATATCTGAATGTGAAAATACGAATTTAGCCAATATGTGCATTGAATCCTAACTTACGTTTGTACATAATGTTAATAGCTTTCTACTTTGCCTTTTTGCATGATTAGTTTTTTTTTCGATTAGGCATGCTACATTTGAAGTGAAATCAAACACCTTTCAATCGACCGGGAAACGCATTGAACCCCTTAATTAAACCCTATTACAACCAGAACGTCGGTCACAAATTAAACGAATGCTTTATAAACACATGCATGTACTACTTAAAAATCTTAAGTGGGGATAAACTATTTAATGTATATATCACCCCTTTGAAACAGTTATGATGGGTTCGATGTTGGCGGGCACAACAGGGATCCCTTCCATTAGTTTTTCGATTAAACCTTCGACTTTTGAAGTGAAATCAAACACCTTTCAATCGGAAAAATGACCTTTTAATACGTATATTCCTCCATTTTTTACAGTAATGATGGGTTCGATGCTGGCGGGCACGACGGAGGCCCCTGGCGAGTATTTCTTCGCCGACGGCGTGCGACTGAAAAAGTACCGAGGCATGGGCTCACTCGACGCCATGGAGAAGAACCGCGCCAGTGCCTCCAGATACTTCAGGTTCGAGAGTCGAAAAGGGAGCTGATATTAAGGGAAAGAGGGAAGGGGGTTAATAACCCAGGCGGAGATTTTTTTCGAAAGGTCTTCTTGAAAGGCTGTTGAGCTGACATAGCCTACAGTTTTTGCGTTAAAATGAAGGGGTTTCAGAGTGAGTGACAAGCATTTCAGAAACAGAGTTTTTTTTTATATTTTTCTTCGAGGCCTTAACAAGCTGTTGACTTAAATGGGGTTTGTACTTAAGTATTGTATAGTACGGTCTTTTGGAAACTGTTGAAGTTGTCGGGGAAGTTAACCCGAATGAACCCTTTAAAAGCAACACTCACATATCCTTATAATATTGAATATTTGAACACTATTCAAAGCATATTTTATCGAACAATTTATTCTTGGACTTATTCAATCTTCACTTATTGAGGAAGGGGTTATGAAAGGCGCGTCCGCAACGATATCCTGAGCTTTAAGTTCAATACTAGAAAAATCAGTTAAAAGGGGTTGGTTGATTCAAATACAAAGTTATAATCAGATACTTCAATGTTTGAGAGCTACGTTTTTGCCTTAATGTTTTATCGATGGGAGACAGAATTATCAGGATTCTTAAAAAAAGAACAACATCTAAATTCAAATTCAATGTTATATATTTTCTTTACAATGAATGCTTAATATACACATGCAGGTATGTATAAAACTCAAAGCGTTAAGATAAAGAGCCTCTGGTGGTTTTTAGTGAGTCTGACAAGCTGAAGGTGGCCCAAGGCGTGTCTGGGTCGGTCGTGGACAAGGGCTCCATCCACAAGTTCCTGCCCTACCTCTACTCAGGCATTCAACATGGCTGCCAGGACATCGGCGCGCGCAGCCTCATTGTGCTCAGGT
>LQRL01150210.1:35042-51036 GCA_001703475.1 Hydroides elegans
ACGGTCTCCCTCGGGGCAAATATTTTACGGTATTTTCCTGAAAACATGAAGTATTATTATATGATTCCATCTGAGAATAGTATAACGTATTACGCAAGCATTGACAAATGTCAATCCCTTATCAATCTAATATAAAGGCCTACATTCACTTTATTAACATTGCTCTTGAGAGGTCCATCCATAGGCCCTACTGACCAAACATACGTCAATCTTACACATATATCTGTATGTACAGATTCATTTCATTAATTCTTTTAGGACACTCCCATAAGCTGTACTCACCACCGAACGTCATTGGCCGTCTTTGAGGCGCCGAGGCCGGCCAGGGTAGCGGTGAGTTCGGACGCGAAGCTGATGAAGTAGTGGCTGAAGCGAAAGGACTGCGCGTCGCGATACGCCAGCAGCCAGCTGTAGAGGAAATGAAAGAAGTGGTTTATATATGTGGCGGTGCTTGTAGTTATTTTTTTTTTATAATGATTTTGGACGATGGCGGTTTACATTATTTATCTATTATTTATTCAACTTGCATAGCGCTTTCTTCCAATAAAAACATGACAAGGTAGCAACTATCCTTACGCCAGCAACCATCCAGCAATAAACCGGAAGGGGGAGCATTTTGCGGTTTGAAATTAGTTCTTAAGACCCTGTGTCACTCTCTTAATGTAATATAGGTTAAATAGGTTGCCATGTACGTGACTTGGTTCACGATTACACATCAAACTATGTTACGCGAAACTAAGAACAGACATTTTAATTTCTTTGCCGTTTTCAATTGTATTATAATTGAAGGGGGCTTTTTTTCTTATTCGAAGGTTCTTAACTCACACGAAAGCCTCTTCGTCCAAAATGAGCCAATGCACGAAGCATGTTGAGATGAATGTCTTCGCCATTTGTTTTTAAATTTTCTAATAAATGTAGCAATTATTAGTTAAATTTCGAAACACTCACACGAACGCCTCCTCGTCCAAAATGAGCCAATGCACGACGCACGTTGAGATGACGACACAGGCCAGCGAGCACACGAAGCTGATCTGACACTTGAGTAGCCAGTAGAACGTCTGGAACAAAAGTGGTAGTAAAAAAGGGGGCAGTTTTTTTATATGGAGCAAAAGAAAGATTTAACGATAAATGAGAATGTCCAGAGAGAAAATCTTCAGCATGAAATCAGTGAGCTTGAAAATGTCAAAAGAAAAGGTGGTTGAAAGGTGGTATTCTATATATAACCCGCATTTGTTTGGCAATTTACGTATGCGGGGGAATTGATGCGTAATTCAAATAACAATCATTCCTTTTCTATTCTTTTTTTTTTACATAACACATTTATTCAAAGTATAATTAGAAATACTCATGTTATTTAAGTAAGATACTTACCACTTTCCGGTCTTTATACAGCAGTGAATTTGAATACTCGGTAAAGCTGACCCAAGGCCCAAAGATCACAGTCCCTACCTGCGAGAAGTATTTTTAAAATAAAGTAAAATGTATTGTACGTCTATAGAAATTTCATCTCTAGAGCGCGACGAAATATTTTCGGAAAGATACTCTATTAAAAAAGATTTTTTAGATATGGTTGGTATACATGTAAATATGGTCAAACGCTACGAACAGACGGGCGGAACTTACCATGGATAAATGCTTCTGCTAATTTATGAAAATATTCAACAAAAGGCAGCATTCAACAACGATTAAAACGGAGAGTAAATTCTATATACATATAAATACAAATATATCTATTGCATTTTGTATTGTATTTAGATGTGCGAAAATATTATCTAAATACATCTTTATGTGAATAATCATCTAGAAAACAAGAACAAAATAAAGGCTTCCAAGAATTAAGTAATAAGTGTTTTTTTTAAACAGTGTTCCCAAGGAAAACAAGAGTGATTCATCTCTCTCTAAGGTAGAACGATTGACCTGGGGAAAATAGAAGTCGGCATTGTTTACAGTTACACGTGATTAGCACCATTGGATCACAGACTTTTGCTCATTAAAAATGCTCTATATAACTATTGAATTACAAGAATCTTGCGAGTGAGTTTCTTACAAGTTTGTTTTATATGCACAGTGTATGGCTCATGGTTGACATATGTTTCTCCCCTGGTATCAAACATGTATTTAGATTTTGATTATCGGAGTAAAAACAAGGGACAGGAGGGGTGTATGTATCCAATGATAACTGTAACGTGTACAATGTATTATGGATATAAAAGAAGCAATAGAAAAGTAGGTGCCAGAAGCGTCAGCATAATTATGTCCTTGGGAGGGTATCTGGTGCAAATTATAATAGATACATTGTATAAACACACAAATAAACAATCTTCTTAATTTGTACCATCGGAATAACACACCTTTTTGTGTTTACATAATAATACAATCGAACTAATTACTCAATATCCTCACGTGTCTTTATTGGTCATGCTCACAGGAGAACAGTGAACATGGATTGGCTGAATGCCGACTACTCTCAATGCAGGCCTAATTAATATATCTTATAATTACTTAATGTGTGGGTTAAGACTGAATAGGTGGAGGTGTTATCTAAACGCCTTTTGAAATTAATAAGGCTCAAATTTTGAAAATACATTAAAAAATTTCTATATTATAATAATTTAATATAATTCTTAAGGAAAATCATGTATAATGAGGCCTACTTATTGCGAAAATATCGTGCGTGGGCACAGACACATCTTCGCAAACGAATTTCTAGAGACTGCGTTATATAAACCCAGGCATCCGAGTTACCAGGGTGATACAATGTACGTATATATTCAAGGTCTTAGAATATCAATTTCAACTGAAATTCCATTTAGCAGTTTCTTGATAATTAAATTAATGCAATTACCGTACATGTGACTCTTTCATAATTGTTATTCGAACACATCTCTAGAGCGATAATTGAATAAGAATCAAACACATGTTACACATAATAACACATGTCCACCACGTAACCAGGACAACCGATAAACACCATTAACTGGACACGCTTAATGTTGCATAATTGTTTTTAAAATATCATTGAGTCTCAACACGAGTGACAATGAGTTTCAATGATGAACTAACGAAATGTCGATCACTTGTTATTTCTATTGGAAAAAATGAGACAAGTGGTTAGCAGACACAATGATTGTACATGGAGTCTTATTGGTACATTTAAATATTGGAGACAAATTATGTGTGAATAATTGCCCAAGGGTGTTAGTTTTTATCACGATATATGAACAGCGCACAGATAACTAGCATACGTCTAACAGTATGACAGACAGACGGACAAACTGACAGATACGATGTTCCACTGTATATGATCAGCAAGAAACCCCATGAAAGGTACCACCAACACATTTTGTTCATTCAACGTATGCTAGGATTCCCATGCAAGGGTCAACTAACATTTTTGAAACGCACACACAAAGGGAAACCAATGCAAAGAACCACACATATTGTTCGATATACATGCTCAACGTATGCAAGGATTCCCATGCAAGGAACCACTAACATAATTCCGTATGAATGCCCAATGCATGCATGGGGAGCACACTTACATTGAATACATAGCCCGCGTACTCTAAGGGCCCCGGTAGGTGCTGCACGGCCCTTGCGTCCAGGTCGAAGGCGAGCGATATGATTTTCATCGATAGCACCATTTGCGCACCTGCAACATAGGTAAAGTATACATTTAGTTCTCATGCGTTCTCCACGAATAACCAATTACATTGAAAAAATATTAATGAGGCCGCGTGGGTTGGTTCTCATAATAAAGTGTTTCTTTGATTGTGGCTGTTGTTGAATTTACAGTATGTTTCAATGGAATCTTTGATCTTTGACATAATATTATTCTTTTTATAGAAGTATCATTGTTATTTTTAGCAACGGTTTCCATGGATTGATATACACAATATACCACACATAAGTCGGATTCAAAAGCTAATTAAATAGTGCTAGACACTAAAATGCTAAACGTGGGTTCGTTGCACGAGGGTAGAAATCAACGCTGCTAATGACTCATTCTAAACAACATTAGAAATAAAAGACACGACGACGATTTTCGGACATTTTTGCTTCCATAATATAAATTGAACACGTGACGACGAGGTCATAAAGTGTTTAGATCCCGGGTAGAACATGTGTCACATTTATATAATTGAGAACCGACAGTGTAAATGGTAAACTGAGAAAACGTGTTTACACGCAATTATATACTTTGTATAGTAATTAGCACATTTGGGAATAACAGAGACAGAAAAATAAGGCATTTCCAAGAAACTATTCGCAGAATGCTGTCATCGACCATAAATTGTTATCTAATGGAGCCAAAAACAGAAAAACTGTTATGCGTAACAAAAGACATTTACTTAATAAGGTGTTGGTAGACAATTAGTTGTTGGAATGATGTTTTACGTACATATAAGTGAATCTTAAATGAAATTTTCCAGATCATATTTAATGTTATATGTCAAACCAAAAAGTATAGGTTCAAATTTGCGCCCCAAATATCCATTGAAAATACTACATCCAGGCTTGAAAATAATGAATGAATCGAATTTAAGGGGGGTTGCACTGGCGATTTCTATCGCTTGAAGCTATTTTTCAGTGTTAATTTCTTTTTGGATTTCAAATCTCTCGTTTTAGAATCAGGACTTCGATTCTTGAAGACGAGACCCGTGCCACTGTTCGAAAAAAAGGACAAATGAATTGGGCACAAATCTCCTATTATACATGTGAAATTAATTAGTTTTGGCACTACCAATGCTAAATCTTTGTTACATAATATAAGCATAATGCAAATCATATTCCCATTCATATCTAACATAAAACTTAACCAGCGTTAACTAAATCAGCCTGACAAGTTTTGCACCGTGAGCTGGCTGATTACGATAAATAGGCCACAATTACATATCGAGCTCCACGCACAATAGAAGAGCCGAGGGAGGAGGAGGTGTGAGTGAACTCGCCGCCACCACCGCCGCCCCAGAAACTCCACGTAAACGTGACCCGGTCGATATCGGTATTTTTTGTTCTAGGTTATTATTATATAATGAGAACTATTCAGATATTGAGAGGGATTGAATGAGAGTGGTGTTTGCAGAGGAAACACATTAGATATTATGCAAAAGCTAGGGGGCTTTTGTATAACAATTTGAAACTGAATATAACTTATATAATACACTAAAGCGTATAGGATAGTAGGTTTATATCTCAATTTATTCTTATGTAATTTTTGTTAATTATTTAAATCTTATAACTGACGGAGAGGAACTTAATTCCTCATTCGACATCGGCATACCCGGTTTCGGAAGTTACGTTTAAGCAAAACTGTATTGGACAGTACACTATTAAGAGGTCTCCCTGCATAGAGGGTTTATGTAACAATCGCTGAATGACTGAATCGCCCTCAACCACTGGCCGTTGTCCCATCAATTCTGAGAATTGGACCTTTGATAAAACATAGAGAGTGACTATCGACATTTGGCTAAAAATAGCAAATAAGCTGCAATAACAACTGGACATATACCTGTATGACATGCTTAACAGAAGCATTGGAAATGTTTCAATAGATACAATGAACATATTGAAAGAGGTCAAATAAATTATTCAAAGCTAGCTTACATACATTATGCAAGATATGTACTACGTAACCGTGTGCATATCAACCCTGGGCAATTAAATATTTTTTTTTATACGAATATGCTATTTACATTCAATCGCTCATTCATTCTTGCCGAGAAAAAAAACAGTGAAATGATATTGGACCGACTTCAAATGTTAGATGAGCCATATGAACATATCTAGAAACCCAACAAAGTGGCAATAGACTCATACATTTTACTTTAAAACATTCCGAGAGTCCAGTTAATACTTATATAAGTTATACATGTATTATATATCGGTACAGTAAAGGAAAGATACCATATCTGGTCTCGGTGAAAGTTGATAATATTGAACGTATGCTACACGTTTAAATAGTGAAGTGGTGTCGTTAAGAAGACATTATGTAAGCGTGTAACTGTGACCTATTGAGTCGATGTCATCTCGCAACATTTAACCTACTTAGCCTAAATGTGAAGGATGGGATACTTATAACCATGAGTCTATATATAACAAATGCTTTGTGGGTCATGGCACATTATGGTAACAAGCTATGAATCCAAAATTTGAAAGAAACGTTTTAAGTTGAACTTGACCTTTCTCCCAAAGATGAGGGTAGTTTTTGAAAGTCTTCACAAGAATCTATGGTGAATTGGATAAATAACCGGTCTCTATCGTCCCTAACGGTTCTCAGTGCTGTTTAAAAACATTCAAATATGGCACATACAATGCTAATATTGTTTTAGAAAAAAAATACTGCATGGATATTATTTGATAATTATTTAAACGCAATAGAAAGACAACGGAGAATAGAATTTTCGACTCATAAGAACGGTTCCGTAAACATTTATTTGTATACGTGCCGTGTTAAAAAAAAACAAGAATTGAACGAACTCGTAGTAAATCTTATGTAATAGCGATAAAAACAGATTACCATTAACTTATTATAAGATGACTTACAGAGGTTTAAATGCAATTTAATTAGCACTAAATTGCTTAGCCGAATAATCCGGCTTAGTTTATTCAACATTGCATATGGCAAGCAAATGATTTGGCAAAGACTGAAACTCCATGAAACCCGGACCAACTAATTACATAAGCGAGCTTACACGTTTGACCCGTCCATTCTCACGTGATTGTAAGCCTTTCCAGAGCCCAGGGTTCACAGCTAGAACGTGTGTTTATGGCGTAAGAACAGTGTGTGGTCAAAGGGATCCTCTTGGCCCCTAATGAGGGTCATCTCAACAGAATCGTAGCGAATGCAAAGGACGTGATAGTAAAGACGGTTTAGGCAGGTAATGACAATGAAATCCTACATTATATAACATTGTTTTTCATGATAAGCTCTTGGATGAATCTACGTCATGTTGCTAATTAATTAAATTCATTATTGCTTGCTCATCAAAGTGTTAATTTGGTTAATGGATACATAAATAAAGTATGATATCATACTTTTTACATAAAACTTGTATAACACAGACTGTAGGCCAAGAGTTCAAGGTGATGCGCCCATGGCACCCTCTCCCCACCCCTGTGTTCGTTAATGGACATTGTCATTCTCGCAAAAAAAGAGGAGGAACTTGTATCAACATGACAACATTCTCTGTGCGGTTTTATGTCCTGATGCAAAAGCAAAATGATAATTAAATGACCAATTTACACTAAAATATCATACTTCAGAATGGAAGGGTGTTGTGTTTGTGGGTAATTCAAATTATAAGGCATATTCAAATCATTATGTTAAAAATTATTAATAATTTTGTTGTTGGTATTGTTCCTGAATAGTTGATAAAATGAATATACATGTATAAGGCATTATATTTAAATTTATTTGTAAGGGTGTGTTATGTTGCAGCATTTCCAAAAGTTTGCTATTTATGGGTAGCTTACTGTAATAGTTAGTAAAGAGTTCCTTGTCTTTACCTTTTTGTACTTAGTTTACTAAATTCGTTTGATAAGGACGTTAATATCGTAATATTGCCGAATAAGATGCAAGTGCAACTGGTTGCATCATAATTCTATCTTGTTCTCTTAAAGCCGATAAAAGTTCGCACATCTTTAGGTAGTTTGGGGGTCTCTTATAAAATATGTTATTTACATCAAATTATTAAACTACCTCGCTAAAAGCCCTTTGATCAATGAAACTATAGATCAATAGCATAAAGCATTGCTATCTCTTTATGGTATAACTTATGTAATTTGATAAACTATTTTATAATCGCTCAAAGCTTACACAAGTCGTTACCCAACATAAGACATGCTTTCCAGTTAATATTATATATAGACCAAGGGGTCAATATTTCAAAGTCACGTTCATACCTCTCACACGGTGCCATTCAACTTCGTTCACCACAAACAGCTCACTAAAAAATAAAATACATTTATTTATTAAAGAGATTTTAAGTAAAAGAAGCAGTATTATGTTATGTAATGACGGCATTCCTGAATTTTGAAACAAAAAGTTTTTTCATATATTTTTCTTCAGAAACCATACTCCTTTTATGTTTGAAACAATCCTCAGATGATATGTTTGTATTCAGATTTTACATATAAGTACAAATGCAGCAAAATAATAGTTTAATACCTAGAATTCTATACCTCAAAATCAATTGTAAGGTCACATAGAGATTTAGCATGATTATTTATTTAAAGAAACGATGCAGAAAATGTAACGAGACAATTAATGACCTCACCCAATAAATCAGGTTTACAGAAAAAAACAGCTTATGTAATAAGGTTAAAAATAACTATGTTTACAATGAGTCTAATAAAATGTACGGCAATCTCGTCATTTCAACTTGTTATAATGAAATTCGTCATGTAAACAGCGACGTCATAAAAAAATTACTTGATTCCCACAAACTAGTCGATTATCACGCTTTCATAATATCATAAACTAACGTGTTCAAAACAAATAACGCTCTGAGGGGTGTTTGGGTCTATAACTTTTTAATGCGTTGGTTTTTTTACATGAAATTTTCACATAATCAACTTCGATCATTCCTTACTTACAAAATGTAATTATCTTGGTATTTACAATACCAAGAACACCACAATACAACAATATTCAATGACGGGTGACAAAACATTTTTCACATAGAGTCTTTATGTGTATTAAAAGCATCGTTGGTACATTATGTGAGTTAAATTGGTTGAATGGCTTGTGTATTAAGTTTAATGACAATAATCAACTGCAGCTAATCTTTATTTATGGAAGTTGTATGCCCCTCATAATGTCCATAAACTTTTCCCCAAAGAATATTTGAGTTCTCTCAAAGATTACTATGGAAGGGTCCCTTTTTTTAATGAAAATTGTACCAAAATGCTAATAAAACCAAGGAAGATAATGTGATATGTGATTCAATGAGAAAAATGAAAATTGTACCAAAATGCTAATAAAACCAAGGAAGATAATGTGATATGTGATTCAATGAGAAAATCAACCAATTTACCTAAATTAATTGATAGACCTTACATTTGCCTAAACTCAATGCACCAACCGGTTATACCGAGCATACAGATTAAGACTCAGACTAAGGTCTTGGTACGTAAAAATCGCTTGTTGCAATTTTCACTTTTTTTATTTGTTTGAAATCGCAAGGATCGATTTGATTATTCTTTAAAAACCCAACAATACAAACAGTGAAAATCGCAACCAACTTGTTATGTCAAAATCGTTGATTTTATGTAATAGAGGCCTAAAGTGAATTTGTTATTGTCACCCGTCATCGAACATCGTTATATTGGGATGTGAGTTATGTAGAAGATATCACGATAATTACATTTTCTGAATAAAGAATGATTGAAGGTGATTGTTTGAAAATTTCATTTCAAAAGGTGTACTCATTAAAAAGTTATAGACCTAAACATCCCCCAGAGCGTTACTTTTTTTGAACACGTTATTATGCTTACATGCCAAAATATAATGAAATTTAAAATGTAAGCCAAATACAATGAGACCGAGTTTACCTGACACCTATACCACTTTTATTTCTATTAAATGCAATATTGACATATAAAGCATTTCAAAAATGTAAAGCCAAAATACCAGGTGACTAGATAGACGACGGCCACCACGGCCACAGCAATGCCGCTCCAACTGGTGCACTTGAGGCGTGTCAAGTGGAGCAGAACATAAGCAAGTGCAGCCAACATGACGCCGTAGATGAGCGTCTCCTCGAAGAAGACGTAGAGCGCCACGAGACCGCAGATAGAAGATGTCAAGTGCTGCAAGGGCCGGCTGAATGTGCCGAGGAAATGACCACCCACTGCAAATGGAAACACATTGAGAGAATATAAGGAATGAAGAACATGCAATGTTTACAATACAGTTGTAGTTTGTTAGGTAATAAATATTGATATCATAATCCTTTTCTTTCTCTCGTTCAGGGTAATAAACAATGAAAAGAAATGCAAATTTAAATTGTTATATAATCACTTATGAGGAAACCGACTAGCAAAATGTAGAAAGTCACTTGGACAGAACGAACGAGAATCAGCAGTATTCAGTCGTCTAAATTTCAATCACAAAGTTGTCAAAGGCCAGCCTTAGGTGAGACAACCGACATACCTTCGGAGAATAGGTAAAACAGCAGACGGGTGAGAAGGCAAAGGGCAAGCAGCGGGTAGAGCGTGTTGACCGCTTGCGACAGCGTTGGCAGCACACAGCGATCAAACAACTCACTTAGAGTGATACGCGTATAGTCATTGTCATAGTAATTGCCATGTCCATATTCATCGTCATAATACTCATACTCATCCCCATAGTAACCATAATCTTCTTCTCCATAGTAACCGTCTTCTTCCGCATAGTAACCTTGTTCTTCCGCCGCCGCTTGCCGCTGGTAATACTGATATTGCTTGATGAGCTCCTCTCGCTCTTCATCACTCAGGTGTGCGTACATGGACATAGGATCCATATACATGTCTTCATCCCCCTCCATATACGACCCCTCTCCGTACATGTCGTTCCCATCCATGTACATTTCTCCGTCGTCCATGTACATGTTATTTAATGCCTCGTACATATGCGCAATGTTGTCCCCGTGTCCTGCCATTGAGTCGTATATATCTTTTTGATGCTTCACTGAATCAAATGTCCGGCGTAGAGAATCAAGCTTTGAGACAACAGTTTCCATTCCAACGCCATAGTCTGGAGATGCCATATCACGTTTCAAAGCCTTCCATCATTTCCAGTTCTTCAATAAAATATTTTAACATAAATTATCATTTCATGCTATTGACAAAGAAGAGGTTATGATATACAAGGAAATATTTTTGAAACACGAGCAGGCCCCAAACTTGAAGGGGTACGGTTTTTGGTAGATTTTAAATCTATTTTCTATGAAAACAGCTATAATTGGCCATTTTGACAACTACCGGTCGGGTGTTTTTGACCGAAATGGTCAAAGGGCACATCTACGGATCAAGACCTTTCATTTGAGCAAGTCTCTATGACCTTCCGTTCAAAAGTTCTAGCCCGTACAAGTTCAAGACTTGAAAAACCGCTATTTTTGACTATTTTGGCCAACTTTACAACTCCCAGTCGGGTACTTCGTCAATACTATAAAGCCATTATATATTTCTTTGTCCTCTTCGACCAGATACCATCAATATTTACATACTTTTGAGGCAAAGACAAACATTTTGTTAATATTTTGCCAAATAAAATTATACAATGATTTGAGATTATCACACTATATATCTCGAGGACATATCTTCAAACACTGCATATATTATACATTACAAGGGCATTAATTCGAATAGTAACTTTGGATAATTTTTGTCAACTTTGATCCATTTCGGTTCACTGTATTCTATCAAAATGATCGGAATGAAAACATATAAAGAGCCCGAGTCTATATGATCCACCATTCAAAAATAATGACCAGTTCTAACTTGATTTTTTTTGTTGGAAACTCATATTAATTGCATTTTCTGCATTTTTATCACTTCCAGTTTAGGCATGGAATCATTTATGAGACATGAGAAGGCCCCAACGCCCCGAAATCGAAAATGGGTGGAATTTTTCGGGTGAGAAAATATGCAAATTTCTCCCATTGTGTTCATTTTTGGCTAAATTGAATATTTATAATTGCCTAAAGGCTATACACATGTCTCTAGACCAAATGCTTTTTTAGGCTATCCGCAAGTCTCTTCGAATCTGTGTTCAAAAATTCTAGCCTGTAAAGGCTAAGTCATGCTTATCTAAAAATGGCGATTGTTTAATTTTAGAGGAATTCGCCAACGGGAGCTGACCTGATTGGGTCGAAACCATCAGAACGCACATAAAGAGATTTTCAGGAATCATATTTCTATGTCGAAATCTACTCTACAATTCTCCATTCAAAAGTAGCAC
Organism: Hydroides elegans; assembly: GCA_001703475.1. NCBI lineage: Eukaryota > Metazoa > Annelida > Polychaeta > Sabellida > Serpulidae > Hydroides > Hydroides elegans. The sequence goes on from LQRL01150210.1 coordinate 46,987, forward strand.
GTACAATATAATACTGAGCAAGGGCAGTTCAAGACTTCACCGTTGGCCGAAAGAAGTGATATACCCTGCAGAGAATAGCAAAACCATTGGTCCAACGGCCCAGGGCCTGTAGTTTTTCGCTCGAGCCTTTAGTTTTTCCAAAACCGCCAGCCCGGCAATTTTTGTGGATTCGTAGAAATAACAATTTTAGGGCCGGTTGTATTACCTTAGTACTAACTGTTGCATTAACTTAGACACAGGATCAGGGCTATTTTAGAGTTAGTATAATATCGTACGGTTGTTTTACAGGGAAGTATTTGTGAAACACGAAAAGGCCCAAACCGCCCCCCGATTCCAAGGGGTATTGACTATCTCGTATATGCCCATGTTTTAGAAAATCAAAGCTTTCGGGCATTTCGGCCAAATCTGGCCAAAACTGTCAAAAGGCATGTTTCGAAAAACAGCTGTTTTGGACATTTTGGCCAAATTCGGCCATTTTGTGTGGCCGAATCTGACCAAAACTATCAAAAGGCACATCTACAGGCCAAGACCTTTCATATGAGCCTATTCCCAGGTCTCTACGACCATCCGTTACAATGATACGGCCTCGAAAAGAATCAATGACGGACAGACGGACGGACACTCCGAATCTATAGGCCCCAACCTTTGGGGTTTGGGCCTAATATAGCTCTAAATAGCCCTTTACGTATGTCTGCGACCGACAGATGGAGTGTAACCCATCGGGCTATTTAGAGCTAGGCCTAATAAAAACAACCGGTCCGAAAGGGCAGCAGATTTTTCGGCGATTTGCTTTTCTCTGACCTTGTAATCTTAAATTCTATAAGTCATGACTCAGAGGGCATGTTAAAAGTTAGAGTAATTTATATGCAAAGATTATAGCCCTTCAAATATTGAAGCATTTTGTTGTTTGTTATGGGACTGGAGATTCCAGTGGTGCAGTTGCACCAAGACAATGATGACAGATGCGCTTAACAGCTTCGCACGGTATAGTGGCTGGATTTGACTCAATCATTAGTTGGGTGATCATGAAAGATATAGGAATATTACAAATGATAAGTATATCATCACTGCTTTTAGGCCAAAAACGTTTTTATTTCCACATCACACACCGCTGTTTATTTTCGATAAAACATCCCGGAATCATATATTTATTAAGCTGGACATTTAAGGCTGTACAATGAATTCCCCAAACTTTATCTAATATATTTTTGAAACATTGATTGCTATTTAGTCGGTACCTTAGGAAATAATCAAATTATAATATGAGCAGTCTTGTTGCAGGGGCACCCAACGAACCAAAATTGTAAGTTAGTCTTAAACGTTGAGAAATATTCCGAAACGTATACATAATCTAAAAATATTCTGATATCACATCCTACAAGGCCCACATATCTGTTCATATTTTGCTAGCTAGCTGATCATAAAATGCACCATTTTTTCTTAATTATCTGTTCTTTCAAGTTGCTAGCTAGAGCAACCAGAGCGGATCTGAAATGTGAAATTGTTCAAGTAAACTATTTCATTGTTTTATCTAAAGAAAGTTACCAAACTATGAATCACAACGCCATTTCTTTGTTGATTGATAGATATAACAGCTCATTTTAATCTAAATCAGTAACATAACTAACGTTTTGGTTTTGAATCGGCAACTGAAACGTCATATCTGTTCACAAGATCTGTTCATTTTACTAGCTAGCTGGGGTGGCCATAAGAACAGATATTTGGCAGAACAGATCGTTGGATGCCCCTGTTTTTGGAACCGACACAAACTTTTATGATAAATAGCAATTTATGATTCGGGATGGAAGTCATATTAGAGACTTTGGGCTGATATGCAACCTCTTTGGGCTAATAGCCTTTATTTCCTAAATATCACCAATTGTTATTATTTTTTTAAGTCATTCTTACGTCATTTCGGCGGATTTCCAATATCTTCACAACCATTCTATTAAGTTTCGTAAATAGATGTAGTCAGTTGGTCAACTAGCTTGCTAGATTTAAAAGCTGAAACCATTTTATATCAATTTGTCGCGGGTAGTATATATAAACAACTTTAGATTTTGAAGCTTCAGCATGCATTCTTAAATGAGTTTTTGGCAGTTTTCTGCGAAATTTCATATGAAGAGTGAAATTGATAAAAAATTCAAATAATATTTGAAGGAATATTTCGAGGAGTGCCCTTTCGTCAGGTTGTATGAGTTTGAGTAAAACACTGCATTAGGTAAAATATCATGTAGATTCCGGATATTCTTTGATATATATTACCCATTCGGATTTAACCTATCAAATAATGTCATGCTAAATCATATGTTCAAATATGATGTAGTCTTAAACCTAAGAGTGATGAGAAGTTGGTATTGTATTTACTATATTCATAATATATCAATGTTATGTAATATTCACAATGTAGAGTCCCACATAAAGATAATAATAATAATTATTATAATCAGTTTTTATATAGCGATTATTTACATATCCATGACCTGGCCTAACCGCTTAACAAAGATGTTAATATAGTAATTTATAGGGAATATATAATCATACATTATTATCTGGAATTGTCTGTATGGACGTTAACAGTTAGTTTGATCTTGCTTAATTGTTCTGAATCTGAAATACCTTAGTTTTTTAATAATTTAGTTACGGTTTTGAGGAATTTTTCTAGGAGTACCCGTCGATGAAATTGAAACAAAAATAAAACACTGCATCAGGTTAATTATCATGCAAAGAGACCGGATATTTGTCAAATATATTACCATACAATTTTCATTCTCTTGTAGAATGTTATCAAACTGTGAGAGTAAATAGCAGCGTTCTTTATATGTGAGCATATGTGAGCATATAAACTTTACTCTTCATATTATGTCATGCTAAATCATATATGTAAATATGACTTAGTGTTAAACTCCTAAATGGTAAGGAAATGATGTTGTATACATTATTTTTCATAGTATATCAATGTTATGTAATGCTTTCGTCAAAACCTATGTTAAGTCTAAAATGTCTTTGGTTTGACTTTGCTTCGTCGTCCTTAATGTCTCAATTTTCAATAATTTGGTTTGTTTGGTTAATATGACGTATTGTCATACACAATTTCCTGCGGAAATAGCTTAATGTGAACTGCTTCAAACCAACCTCCCATCTTTGAATAAAACATAGATGAATGTATAAAAGTAATAAAAGATATTGTTAGAAATTTAGCATACCTGTCGATTACGATATTTTGTTGTGAATTAATCAAATTAGATTTTATTACGTAGATTCCACATTCCATATACCAAATGTGATATATTTTCATTGCAGAATGTGCAAACCGATAAGAAGCTTGCTTCCCTAAAATTTGTAAATGACCTATAAATTTTGATTATATGGAAAAAAACTAATATAGATCGAATGGCAAGGTAAATTGTATATAAATCATTGCTATCTAGGTGCATGTCGATATATACCGGAAACACATGTTAAAAGCAGTCGGCAAACAACCTTAATATGAACAATATTGTGTATTGTTTTCAAACCTGGAATACCTCTGTAATTAGAAAAACTGGTTTTATTATTAATGACAATTGGTTTTTGAACAATAATATTTTGCAAAAAGATGTTGACTTTTTCCTACCCAGCTGGGCTGTTCTCTCTTTCTTGTCAGATTTAAACTGAAAAGGAACACTTTTTGCAAAAACAAAAAAAAGACAAAATTACCTTTTATATCTTGCTAATAATAGTTTATTAGACGATTGCATGCAAGTTTATTCATTTTGAGATAATTTTTCTCACTATTTATTACATATTAAGTATTTAAATCGAGAAATTACTGAAAAGGGTGTTCCAAAACTAGTCAAACAGTAAAGCTTAATATTTTTTTCGAAATTTCCAACCCAGCTGGAATTTGGTGGGAACACAGTTAGAATATATATGCAATATTCAAAGCGCCTAGAGACACTAGCATCTCTGGTCTTCTTAAACAACTCCATTGGCTTAAAGTTGAGGACAGAATCAAGTTCAAAATCCTAACGCTGACATGGAAATCTATTCATGACCAAGCGCCAAACT
>LQRL01150210.1:51422-63252 GCA_001703475.1 Hydroides elegans
GTGTTCTTATAAGTGCCTAAATATTGTATAATTTATTATATATTGTTTATGTAGCGCTTAGTGGTTCGCTTAATAAGCGCATTATAAATGACTCTTAATAATTTATGATAGACGATTAAGTTGAATTCAACATATCAATTTTCGCTAAAAATGTTCAAGGTGGCTAGAATAGAATAAAAGGCCAAGCTGGCATGTAAAAATTGACGCCCTTTTTACACAGTTTAACGTTAACAAAATATTTTGCTGTTGTTTGTAATTGCAGTGTTGCTTTAAGGTGATTTTACAACTTTTTGTATAACGTGTCGTGGGATGCCCGTCGGAGATTGATGAATTTGCGTATAAATTCGAAAAGTGCAAGCATTTTTCAAAATGTTAAATTTTATAATTGTTATACTCAAGACTGTAAATTCTATTCCCCAAGAATTTTAATAATTCAAAGGTGGTTGAGATGACACGCAGTGTTTATGTTTTTTTCCGACTTTGAAAGACTTCGAGCAACGCGGGTAGGACGTTCTCGTTTGGGGACGTTTTCTAGACGTCCTTTAAAATGGGATGTAAGGATGGTGATCCGACATTAGGGAAAAAGGTCGAGAGGAGTATTTTTATAAGCACCAACATGGAATCTATACTGTCATTGCTTCCTAAAGTGACGAAGTATGTACCTTAGCGGTCGCACGATCGTATATGCGTCCTTTTCTTTGAGTGCATCACCTTTCGATTTTGGGATGGTGCACAGTGTGCAAATTTCACTTTAAGGCGATCACTTTTTTTCTCGATAGCGATTTTGTTTGCTCATAACATCTTTTAAAACTATGGCAACAATTAAATAAGTTCGTTGTGACTATTTGTAAAAAAAATATAGATGATTGTATGTGGCTATAGTCGCAGTGAGTTGATAATGTAATAAAGACAGTTATTCAAGTTTGTTAAAAAGTTATTATATGTGATGATAACCGAAGAGGAATCAATTTATAATTTGATTTATAAATCTCTCAGAGTTTTGCCATGAATATCTAATTTTCATCTTAAAAGCTGGTCGTGCAACCTTTAATAGTGTTGTCGCGTGGCTTACGTTGTTGGGAAGGTGGTGGGCTTGCAACCTTCATTTTTAGTTAAGGTACACCCCTGATTGGCGCCATTGCTAAGTGGAATATTGGTATGGATTGTTATTCGCTTACGACTAGCGGGATTTTCGTATGATGATTGCCCGCATTTAATAATAAAACCGGGAAATAATTGGACACTGATATCAGTTAGATATTTTTTGAAAAAGGCAAAAAAAGTTTTTTTTATAACTTTTTATTCATCTCACTAATAACATCACGATAACAACAACGCATCGCACATAACACAAAATAGTGGTGGTTGATCGACCTCATAAGGATATATCGGGTCTAAAAATCAAATATTTACTGCTAATCTGAGCGGGATTGTGCAACGAAAGGAAAATGATACAGTACAATGCCATGAAAATCGTAACTCGTTACTGAGTTAAGGCACATATTCATTTATTTCTCCTTCTGCGAAAATAAACACATTAGAAATGGTTGGTCATATCCACTATATGATCGTTCTTTAAACATAATTACAATTAGCTTCGTTGGGAAATTGGGCATTTATTACGATAAGGTAGCCGAACGGATGGACGTACATCGCTTCATGGTCACTGAAAACCCTGCTTCAAATTACTATCTAGTCACGCATTGGTATTGTGGCAATATAAAAAGGCTGTTACATAACTTATCCTAGACATGCTTTACTTACATAAGTGAACTTATGTAAACAAAAATAATTGTATTTTATGCCTTATAAATGAATCAAATTACGAAAATATAAATTGGCAGAAAAAGTATAACGATTGCACGGGCATAGGAGTTCATTTATAAAAAAGATATGTACATATTTTCATAAAGTAAGCTAATTTAACAATACCCATTTACATAACCAACATACACGATATGAGTTATATAATATCAATAGCAAGTTAAGAGCGATGACAGTAATCAAATATGTATAACGATGCTTCTTGATCACGATGAGACAGATGATTCACCATTAAATAAATAGTTATTTATATCACAATATGCCCACGTTTTACCCACACATAATTAAAAAGATATTGTAACTGTTGGCAAATATTAAAAAGAAACACTATATGTGCAGTTTTTTTTTAGGTTTTGATTATCTACAGTTTAATCACTTTTCAAGAAAGCATGTTTGAGCTTCTCGATTTCTCCCGAAAGCATGAGTAATTTGCCCCGTAAATCCTCGTTTTCCTCTTTAACCGAATCTTGCCGCTTAACCTCATCTTCATTTGTGGAGGCGGGGTTATTTCTTAACGCACTCACGCTATTCGAACGTGACAAATTTGCGCGTTCATTGGTTTCGGACCTGGCAAAGCTATTTGAATTCGAATGCTCGTCTCGTTCATTTATCCGATTGCTCATATCCCTTGACTTGACTGACTCCACTGAAGTGTTCATGAGAGAATGGATGAGTGTGGGCAGATGCTGATACGGATTCCGTGCTCGTTGCGCATCGTTCATATCCTGTCCCCTGTGTGCCGCTAACGACGACGAAAAGTCATAGGCGCGCTTTGAGGCGGCGATAGAAGCGAATTGTTCCAGATTCATTTGCGAACCATGGAATGTCGACGCTGTAGTCGAATCGCCTCCGCTCAGGGATGGGGAGCGGCGGGGCACTGACGAATTAGTGTCACTGTAAGAGCTGCCGGTTTCGTAACCGGAGCTTGGGGATGAGCCACTTGAGGCTTCACTGCGGTAGGACATGTGACTAGGTGATCCACAGTGGCTCTGACTACTGCTGGTGCTCCCTGAGGATGAGGGAATGGACAGGGGTAGCACGGGCGAGATTTGTTTGTTGATGAGGTGGCGGTCGTATCCACCACCGCATGTGGATAGAAGCGGGACCTGAGGTATGTATGGTGTCGTGTTATTTGAGGATGAGACAGTGGCAATATGTGGCACGGCTTCCGATGTTGATTTCTGCTGAGTATCTGATGCGTCACTGCTGTAGCGAATGCGACGTTTCTTCATGGGAATGTTGTGGTCATCCGAGTATGCGGCGGGAGGAGATTCAATCATGCGTACGTCATCATCTTTTGAATTGGACTGAGTATCATGTGGTACATCGTAGTGGTCTTCCTTATGTCCGTCATCATGGTGATCGTGGCTGTTTCCCATAGCGAAGTCGCCGGGATAAATATCCTGATATTGTTCCCCGACCAGTTCACCATTTGAATCCACTGACAGATACCGTTTATCCAAACTCAGACCAAATTTTGTCTTAATCACATCAAGTTCCTTCTTCAATAAAGCCGCCTGTTCCTCACACAACAACATACGATGCCGTATATCGAAATCCAGGCGCCTCCTATTCTCCCGCGATCGTTTCGCCGCCTCGTTATTCTTCTGACGCTTCTCCCAATAGCGATAATCCTTCTTGGCCTCGGGCACCAGTCTCTTAGCCCTGCGCGGGACTGAGCGCGGGAACGCCATGACACCCTGGCTTATAAGCATGGCCGGGTCAGGCACTGCATTAGATATGGCGTCTGCGAACTGCATCATGTCCGAGTTTGGCCGATGCTCCGGAGAAGAATGTTCGGTCTCGTGATGGTGGTGGTCGGGCGGTTCCTCGGTTAAGTCGATGGTTGGCGCGCTGGTGGTGACTTGGTGGTTGGCGATTGGCTGTAAGTCGGGGATCTCGTGTGAAGAAGAGGTTTTGTGATCAGTGAAGTTTATCTGTAAAATAAAAATAAAACAGTGGTTTGTTGTTGCCTTTTGAAAATTGAAATTGTGTTTACAACACGCCTCGTTGTAAATTCGAAAGCATTTATTAGGTTTTTTTTAAGGATCTGGTCACCTCTGAATTTACCTCTTGACCGTTTTCTTATATACGCGCGAGTTTTCAACTTATAAACTGTATTTATAATTTTGTAACCAAAACGAAAAAAAAAACACTTGTGAAAATAATATTGAAAATATGAAATAAATTATTCTATCAAAAAGCTTACAATATATACATGTTCATAGTATCCTCATTGAATGAACTAACCAGATAGTCCTATAAAATGCAATTGCAATATGCGCAAATTACAAACATGAACCAATTATTCTTTATTTTAATAATAATTACTATAGTTTTCCTTTTTCACAACCATTCAATCTGGAATCATTTTGCTCTATGGTCAAGAACATCGGTAACTGCTTATTTGATTAGATGCATATGTAATATATAAATAAGTGCACGCCACGCGTAGACAGGTCGAGAGGCTTTAGCATTGACATTGGTCAAGTAATGCTCACGCGAAAAAGCTTACATGTGACTTCTCCATAATTCATTCATATCGATCACCGCTGGTCAACAATAAGGCGGAGGAAACACACACCAGTCAGGAATGTTAGCTTGGGTTATTGATAAATGGATGCCTCGCAATTGGAATAATGTCATATGTAACGTTCATTCATATCGACTCAGGCTTAGCCGTTACATGACACACTTTGGGAGAGCACGTAACGAGTTGGCAAAAACACTCACTGGCCATGTTCATGCAGGTTATCAGGTTTAATAACACATATTGTTTTTTTTTATCATTGAATGCATTTTGTTTTTTTTTAGAAAAGGACATCACTGTATTTTCCGTTTCAAAATTCGTTAAGTATAGGCTAGCACCGCTGGGATAAGTGTACCCGAAGCTCTTTGCTTAAGCTTTTTTTATGAGCAATTAGAATGGATACTAGATTAATTATTGGCATTCAATGCATAGTAAATGTGACCAGACCCTTATCCAATTCCAAGTTCATATACAGGTTACGTGTGTTCTGAAAAGGGCAATTACTGAGTATTAATTATTATGTAACTTTTAGAATTCTACCTGTTCCTATTACGTAAATAACAGAATGACACTGTCCATAAACGGGAAAATGATATATAAAGAAATGCATTTTCCAACGGAAAAAAAATCAAAACGGCCCCGGTCAAAACTATATCAAATATTCATATAAAACATCATAAATTGAACACGTAGCTTGCACTATGAGCTAAGAGAAAAACTTGTCAAATCAATGCGTTCGTTGTTTTAATTGATATTTTGTGTAAAGGATCTTGTATTTTTATTAGATATTATGTGCCTTTTTTCTCAAATTGGCATGGAACAGTTCGGCATTTTCACGCCTTTAACACGAATATATGTTTTTTTCCATATGATCATTTTATGAAAAATACGTGGTTTGTTAGCGGAGAAATATCTGTCAATCGTTAAACGAAAATGTCTTTGTTATAGACCAGTGTTAAATGGTCAATATATCAGATGTTATTAAATCACATCAAATCGCTGCCCCTCAAAATGCAACATTCAGGTTGCTATGGATATCCAATTGTGTCGCCTTAGCAACGAAAAATTACTTAAACAAGAAAGTAGTTGTTTCGCTCATCACCTCCAAATTGACTAATATGGGTGCCCTTCGATAAGTATGTCATTGCCTTTTATCTTTGTTTATATTTTGATATTTTTTACAAGATTTTAATACCTAAAAGACTATTGTTGTTGATGTTTGTACCTGTAAAGTTGTTTTAACTTGATTGTACACATTTTCAAAGATATGTTATGGGGTGCACTACTTTAATTCGTTAGGTCAAGGGCACATTCACCATGCAACCTCGTTTCCTGATATAAAATGTTATCTTAGGCCTATCAGAGCCCAAATTAAATTCAAATTAAATCATACTTTTAGATAAACATGTGTCAAGATTGAATCGAAAACAAGTAAGAGCCTGGTACATGGGAAGAGTTTTTAAAATCTTGAATAAACCCTGGGGTTTAAAGCATTTTTAATGGGACCTCACAAACGCACCTCTCTTTAAAAATGCAAATCAAATGAGTATTGATAAGGTTTTCATAAATAATATATATTACAAAATGTTTGTGATAGAAAAAAAAAGCTAGAAAAGGCTCCCAATGTGCCCTAAGGCGTGTTCATATAACTCGACTAAAAAAATAGAATAAAATCATAGCAGAAACACAACGTACACAAGAAAAACACTAATGGAATTAAATGTAAAGCAGTTATGGGGCGATAGTCATTGCGATTTGATAAACAAATAAACAATTGAAAATCGCGATTGGCGATAGGAATCACTAGTTTAATGTAGAATTCTAGCTAAATCCTTAAGGCGCGTTCACCCAAAATTAAAGCGCATCAATCTGGGTGAACAGAAGGGACAAACTACTATGTTTTTATACAAATGTGAGTTCTGTATTATCTGTATTTTCTTAAGGCAAGATCAAAATTAACAGTTCATCGCTAACTGTTATTTACAAAGGGCACCTCACGAGCTATTCCCCAAAAAAAGGTGTTCCCCACCATTTTCCAACTGGCTTGGACATCTTGAGAAAAGTCGTTCTAGCTTGGAGATTTGTGCCGTTTGAGGAACACCTTTTTTGATAAATTCTTAATTTTCACAATACTGAGTAAGAATAATTATTACGCAATTGATTAAGCTTCATTGTAATTGTCTAATAAACTGTTATTTGCAAGATATGAAACGTAATTTTGTTATATTCAAAATTTCAATATTCGCAATAGGTGTTTCTTTTCTGTTCCAAGCTGGCTAGGAAAGGAGGAACAGTCCAGCTGGCTTGGAAAAAGGAACACCTTTTTGCTACATATATACAGAGTATATGTTCAAAAGCCATTTTGTTGTTGTTATTCGTAATTGTAGTGCTGTTTTAAGTTGATTTTACACTTTTTTGAAAAATATGCCGCGGGGTGCCCTTCATTTACGTCCGCGACGAAGAGTGACGTTCACAATGGACGAAATCACGTTTTAAGTTTTTTGCTGAATGGTTCATGTTTTCTTTTTTCACGATTAAGTTTGTGATTTATTTGAATTAATTATATTCTTCCCCCAGAAAGAAAAATAACAATTTCCGTTCTCAATTGGCAAATGATGTGATGTTTGTGCATTTTGACTTATTAAACCTCATGTAAATATTGACTAGTAAAATAATTATCGACTCTAAATTTCATAATCACATTTACTTCAATTCAGGCGTGCTCTTACATTATCGGGCCAAATTTCTTGTGCGTATAAAGTTACAAAACGGTACAAACCTCGGTTCGGTCAGGTGACCAAATACAAATTTTGGTTCTTCGAACGTAAGAAAACATTTATAATATCAACGATTATCTCATTTTCTCTACTAATTACCGAACACAAAATATCTGAATTTTCATAAATATATAATATGGCAGGTTAAAATCAAACTTAAATCTTCGGCTAGTCGAGTAAAACGCAGATGCATTCTACATACTTTTTGCTCAGTTTGTCTAGAGATATTGATTTAATTAAGAGGGAACTCGATATATTGTCTTAAAATATGTGATAGAAATACTCTTATTAACAACTTTAATATTAAGCGTATATGGATATTTGACAGATTGAACGGGGTTTTGTAATTATCATACAGTAAACGCGCTTTATAAGTTTGCATCGTGCGGGCGTGCGGGCGTGCGCAAGATAGAAATTTAGCGTGGACAAATTTCGATTTCAGCGTGGAGTGTTTTAAGCGTGTGAGCGTGTGGGCGTGCGGGCGTGCGAGCGTGCGGGCGTGGATAAACAAACATGATCATGTCAAATCTGTATATCATATTTAATAAATAATTGTAATACACATATAAAGAATTCATATAAAGAATACATTCTTAATAGTAAAACAATATTTTTCTAAACACCTAGTTATTTGGCCGGCCCCATGAAACTTGTCAGGTGTTTAAACCTGCTTTAAGTGTTGCTTAAAGTTTAAGAACAATTTAATTTGAGTTGTCACTTATAGATGTTTATATTTCAATTTCTTTCGCAGATTAAACTTATGATAGATAGACTGATTTAAATGCTTACAGTGTTATTTACTATTGGGGTTGCTGCCATTATTATGAGAATATAACACATTAACTAGTTATCATTCAGACAAAATAAATTATTTATTTACTAGAGTAAAGGTAACTTAAACAATTCGGTGCAAATCTTTCAGCATTTATTTCTCATAATTATGATAAGGGGTAACTTAATGTACATATTCTTTTTAACGAATATGTATTCATAAAGTAATACTTCGATATTAGATAATAAAATGTTAAAGAGCAATTTAATCTTAAGGAATAAAGGAATTAAAATAGGTAGTAAAGGTATTGGTTTGGTAGCTGCTCAAGTGATTATCGAGGCATATAGCAAATGGATGAGTTGTTATGACTTGCATCCTTTATATATACACACACAAGCGTGCGGGCGTGCGAGCGTGCGGGCGTGCAGGCGTGCGGGCGTGCGAGCGTGGACAAAAATTAATTTAAGCGTGGATTAATAAGCGTGCGGGCGTGGAGTTTTAAGCGTGTGGGCGTGGAGTGGCAAAGTTATAAAACGCGTTTACTGTATGTTGCATTTTTAGCTTAAGCTACATGTATAGTTACAGGTGCCTGCAAAGAACAATATCGGGATTGCTAAACGGGAACTGTATTTTTTATTTTTGCTGTTATGTAAAATAGTTTATACGAAAATGTATACTTTGCTAAAGACTATTCTTCAAGGAGGGTTGCCGACGTGAAACCCCGTTTGAAACTAAATATTGATCATATAATGTACATGACTTTATGGCATGATACATCACAATCGACGCTAGTTCGTTTTACTTTTTAGGATATTTTTCCCACCTATACACTTGTCTATCCTGAAAAGAAGAAATGCCCGGCTACACTGGAAGCTTATGACTATATAAACATTTTATGATCGACAATAAAAATAGTTAAAAATTAAAAAAAAAAATGTTTTAATACATGTATATTTTCCTCCTTGGTCTCTAACTAGTGAGATGGGCACATTATAGATTTTCAACCACAAATTGTTTTAAAAATTGTAGGAAAAGTGGCTGTATCAATCTAATTTTAATCAATTATTGTGAATTTATTTATTTATTTAATTTTTATTGGGAGTTCAAATAGATATTGCTACTTTTAAAAACATCAAATACCCTATAAATAGTCCCATTTTTTCGTGGCGTACTCCTTTACAACGCTGTCATTTTACATATTATTGGAAAATAATCATTATAAATATCGTTTGAGCTATCATTGCCCTAAAATATATATTATCAAACTTTAATTATTTACCTCCCAATAAGAAACTCCAATCCTACGGCCGCCATTAAAGTCCTTGATTTATCGAAAATGCAATTTCGCTGTAATAACAGGCAGCCATTGGCTAAAAATTGTGGGTGTGAAGTTGGGTGTGTTATGGATAATCTTACATTTATACGCTGGCTAAAAATATTTTTTTAAAAATCTTAAAGTCTCTAAATACAATACAAGGAGCAAGGTAAATACTTAAATTGCTAAAATATGGCATTTGTTTGGTTTCTCCGCTTTTAAAATATTTTTTTAAAAAATGTGATTCCTAAATAAATAATTTAATAAAATTAAATAAAGCGACTCACCGCTCTCTGCTTAAGATCCGGAATCATCGCTGCATACATTAAGAGTTTTATTTACCATATAATTTCACAATTGTCCCTTTAGATTTATTACTTACAAGTGTTCAAAAAATCGAATTCATATGTTATGCACACGGTACATATACAAATACGACACCACTACATTGTTAGCGACATTGTAATAGATCTAGTTGCTTCAGTTTAGTCACGTGTTAACCTTGAAAACCATAACACGGTATGGGTATAGCTCTTCTTTATTTATGGGAACCGAACAAGGCCAAAACCATGATTGAATCAATACCCACGAGGGAGGCACTCTCTTTAACCTAGATTGTGTCAAAAGCGGGAAAATGTCTTTACAAATGGAGTATTGCGTAATAGTTTATGTATTTTGGATTTTTTTTCGGGTTATTTTGTTTATAAATGATTCTTTTTTATGACACAATTTTATATATCAGACATTTTTGAAACTCAAGTAATCAGTGGACGATTCTTCAGGCTAGACAAACAATATACTCATTGCGTTGACAGTTGTTTCCATCCATCGAGAATCCTAAAATGACGACATGGAACATAACGTTTCCACCCAAAATGTTCACACCTATAAAGTTTCAAAAATTAATAATGGAATTACATGTAGAGTCTATGTGGGTTACGCACTCCGTAGGGCAGTGTTATTTGTGCAATATTATCATTGATATTTTAAAGCACTAATGTTCCTTTTGCAAAAATACAATATTAATTTAATGTGATGCCCACAAGTCTATGAACTCTCAGGATATGGAAACGTTATGAATATTATGCCACATGCTACGTTACGCTATTTTTTCCCAACATAACATTATTTTTGAAGTAATTTTTGCAAATAATAACATATCAAGCATATAGAAAAACACGACAAAAAAACTGTATCGCAATGATAAGTTCAATGCACCCACTCAAATTAAGGTACACATTCAGACAGATTTTTTTTCCTTTTCCTGATAATAATACTTTGGTGTTATTTTTTTGCATGCAATATGTTAAGAACTAGAGCTCTATTTAGGTAAGTTACACACAGTTAAGAGGAATTATTGACACATAGAATTTACATGATTGTATTTTGAATAAAAATTACGAGCTAGTGCAACGTCATAAAATTGATCATTGATGTAACCATTTCCATAATATACATAAAGCCTAGTGTAAAATTCTACGTTCTTTTAAAGCATAATGGTGTATGCAAAAGTAAACTGCACTAGGTTATAACAAAAACAAACGCCCTTAAAGGCACCCGACGAGAATATATATGCAAAAAACGTTAAAATAATCTTCGAATGCTTGCATGTGTACAGCAAATATTCATTCCGCGGGGTCTCGTCACATTAGAAGCGTTTGACGAACTTATATGTCATGACTACCATATCTCCAAAGGATTGTATATTGGAGGCCCAAAACGCTGCGATTGTGGAGAGTGCTCGAATATCATAAATTTATGTTTAAAAAAGGCGTATTATTCCGTTTGGTCATAATCCGATATATTTAGAAGTCCATCTTTTACTGTGGATTTTATTTGCAAATCATTATATGATTTGTTTACTTGCATTCTTCTCATATTTTATAGTAATGTGCTCCATGGCATATTTTGACATTTGAAATATCAAACTAGTCTATGCCAAGTTGGCACGCTGCAATAAATATGGAAAAGTCTATTTAAGACAGTCAAATCATTGTTACGAAAAATATCGTGATTCGTATTTTATATTTAAGAAACTAATCTAAGTGAATTCTATCCAGGATCAACTTCTCAATTAAATGGGACGTTTGCATATAGCACTGTTGCCCCAGACAGCGCTTGAGCAATACCTGACATCTTCTTAAACATCTTTCCTGATGCCACTTAATACTATATTTTGAAACAATTTTTACTATTGAGTTCAATCTGATATTTTCAAAGTTCCGAAGTAAATGGAAAATAATATTTCAACTAGATCATCTTAGTACTCTTAGAGTACAATTTATCTGCCATCTTTCCCCCTCTAGTTTTCAAAATTGTTTTGTATATATGTATGACAAAACAGGGTTTTTTTATCCAGACAACCAATAATATAATATCATCAAAACTAATTTTATTAATTCAGACAACTAATCATACAATTTAAGACCATGTCCATTTTAATCGGTAGAATTATATGAAGAACATCACACGACAACAAAATAATGGTTTTTGAACATTTAAATTTGCGAATATGTGTTCACTTTTTCCAAGCCAGCTGGGCTGTTTCGCCTTTCTATCCAGCTTGGTCTGAAAAGGAACACCTTTTGCGAACAATTTAAATGTTAAATGGA
>LQRL01150215.1:13839-24553 GCA_001703475.1 Hydroides elegans
GGTTTGGAAATCATGTACAATTTGATCAACATCACAGAAGCTTTTGCAAAGCGGACACTGTAATTTTGACGACCCTTTAGCAAGTCCATGTATACATTTCTCGCAATATGAATGGCGACATGGCAAGAGTTTTGGATTTAAAAAAATGTCAAAACACACACTACATTCTTTTGCTCTTTCTGCCATAACTTCTTATGCATTTGACAATTTCATATTTGCTTTCACAAACAAATAATCTTATCCTTTTTAAATGCTTCTCCCTGATTTAATATAGTTTTAGACGTAAGTTCAAGATAATATATTTTCAGTCTAATCATTAATATCATATCAAAGCTATTTTGTAGTTTTCGCTGGATACAAGGTCGCCTTAAGAAATATGTGCCGATATGAATAAAACATTCTGCATATTTTATGCAATTCAATGCAGATCAGTACGATAGTCCATTGATCCATCTATTTAGATAATGTTATCATCCATTTAAGCTAAACTGCACTGCAATTTGTAACCAAAAACAAGCCCCAAACAAGCCCTGGGTAATACCTGTGATCTGGATAATCAGGTAATTGTATAAAACAAATTTTTTCAAATGTATTGATAAGTCTTACCGAATATAAAATCACAATTCACGTACAAAAGCTTTGTTATATGTGGCATTACCTTAAGTCATTCGCTCAAAGCCAATATTTCATTGTAGAAGCAGTAGTAATCTGGATGATCTGGTTAATCTAATGGTTTGTATGGGGTCATGAAGGGGGATTGCGATGAATAAATGTATTCATTAGTAACCTAAGCATATCCTAGATAATGTCTTGTTCGTAACTGTATTTTAAATGTTTTCCACACATAATTATATTAAAAATATTTTGTTATTATATTGTATTAAGGGAGATTTTAACGCGTTCATTAACCATTTCTGAGGTGAAAGTATTAACAAATTTTGAATGAAGTAGAACCGGATTTTTAATGGGCGATAATAACAAATTGAATCATTATCATATCCGTATTTAGTTATATTATTTTGTTCATATTTGATTCCAAGGCTCTACGTTGTATACGTTGTACCTGGATTAGATTTGCGACAAATATATAAAAAAAATATAAACGATTTGGTGATAACGGAACAAACTTTGCTGTGCGTGCAACATTCGTCAATCATTTGTAAATCTACATGATATAACCAAATACACATATATATTAAACAACAATAAAACTGTTATTGCCTTTTGGATAAGATCACACTCATGTGATGGATGACTAAACATTTAATAGGGTGTGGAAGGCTAAACTGTCTTTTTAGAACACCCCAAGGCGATAATCTTCATTTATTGCACCACTTTACTAACGAATTACGGCTACAATGCGGACAAACAGAAGGTCAATCAATTGTGTTTGATACCTCTGTAAGCCATCTTAGTAGTGTGTCAAAATGTCTATATATTTGTAAAACGAAGGGGATCGTTGTTCCAAAAAGAATAAAATCGAATTCGTATAACTGATCGATAGAGTGCAAAAATGATTCTATTTAATTTGTACTTTTCAGTTTAAATTATAGATATCACGTTGAGAAACCTATTTATGATCATATTCATGACTATTCATTAAGTCACTTTATTTCATTAAGCGCTTGGAAATAAATTGTATGTGCAAATATTCTAATACCTTATTTGATGATTCATTTAACCCTTTTCTAATTAATAGCCTATTCGTTTTGAAAATAAATGTAATGCATATTATTTATTAATATGAGGCTTTAGAATATATGTCACATGTATGTTATTACATTAAGTCCTCGTTCAAAGTAAAAAATTCACTTACAATGATTTATTGACTTTTTCCCAGTTTTATTCGTTCTCGGCAATTGTATTAGTTCTAATAATCTTTTTTGAGAAATGTCTCATCAGTGATTGCAATAAAATGTGCTTTTAAATATGCACATGAAATATCTCACTATAGAGTATATAAAAATCAGGAAATATGGTATTTGTGCAATAATTTGATATTGTATAATTCCTATTTTTTTTCTTAAAAGATTTCGATAAATGGTATTTAACATGGTTGTAAAATATATTTTGATTACTTGTGACAGTAACATGATATTTCAAACAAAAATATTTAATCATAGTATTATTTGGTAACCTGAAAAATATCTGAAAAAAATATATACTCGACAACAAAAGATGTGTCCGGTCATTTTAGGTTAATATATTTTCATTGTATCAATAGTGGAACCAATTAAAACACGTTTGTTAGTTTCAGTTATGATAATAATATATGGTCTCACAAACCTTACAATCTGGTTTCAGTTTGACGATCGTTTTATCGAAGGGCTAAGAAACATTGATTTCGATCATCATTCAATGAGTATCGGTAGGAGAGGAAAAGCGCTATGTGCTAGAGAAAGTATAAGGTTTTTGTAACTCAAAAACGGTGAGAAATAGTTAATTTCTATGCAACATGCGTCGCAGCGCGCATTGTAAAATGTCGGAAAAACGTGTTTTTGGCGCATAACTGCGAAAACAGTCTTAGTGACATTACACAATAAAAGCGGTATGATTTCAAAATAGCTCACATGCTCTAAACTCTGCTAATTGCACTTTGAATTTCATTCGCTCCATACCCTAGCCGTAATTATCGAATAATCTCGGAAAAATTTGAAAGGAATAACTTAACCTGGTTATATTGATGGGGCGTTCGAACGAAAACTGTCATTGTCAATATTATCCTCAAGGTTGTGCGGAATAGAAAAAATAAACCAAAAGGCCGTTGCTGTCCTCATTTTCAATATAAACGATGTCGCGAAATGCATTGAAAATACGCTCGATATATGCGCGGTTTCGCGCAAACAATCGATTATTAAGTGAATCCGCTTTAAACAAGTTAGAACATTGTAATATATAGTTACGAGTTATGAAAAACTGTTCAACTGTAATTTTAGCCGCACAATCACTCTAAAATTGGGTAGAATACGTCGATCCGATTATCGAAGCATACGCTTGTGCGCACCATTGTTACGAGGCTAGGGCGTGGAAATCGACCATCAGGTTGTCTTAGACATGCACCAATTATTAATGGAAAACCTTACCTACGGATTTGACAGAGGTTCACTGAATGTGACTTTTCGATGAATATCGTGTTTCAAAGTAACCAGAATATAAGCGAAACTTTATTTCCAAAACGGTTGTAAACCCATTAATGCAACATTACAAAACCCGTGAAGGCAGCATTTGACATATTCAAACAGTTGTTTTGAATAATTGTACTAAAGCTGGCACTTCCGGTGCCTAGCGTCTGACCATTCGCAAAACACTCGAGCGATCGCCGCAACTGGCTTGAATTTTTAATTTGCACCTAAAGAGTCCAAATGTACCAATTACCTGTAAAATGTCTGGCAAGATAGTACAAACATCCATTAAAATGAATATTTGAGGGTTTGTACTCGCTTTTTCGTTCGTTCATTTTCAAGAGTTCGCCGAATCGTCGATGGCAAATATAGAGTCGTAAAAACTTATTAAATAAATTTAAATTGTGTGATGTTTAATTCGGTACATAATTGATAAAAATCGATCAAATACTTTTGAAGTTACAGAGATTTGAACAACCGGACACTTCTTTTGTTGTCGAGTATATTACTTTAATAGCTCCCTGGTATGATGTCTCTGTCTGTTGACTGCAACTCAAAAAGTTGTTGTCTCGTGACTTAAAGTGCCGTAGTATGACGACTCAATAGATACACATAGGGTTTTGGTGCATTCTCTTCTTCGGGTACTGGGGGTTAAAAGCTCCCATAAAATGATATCTTCAGCAAACAACCTATCGCATCACAATGCTAAAGGAGTTGTGAGCCGACGGGAAGCTCCATGATGAGGAAACTGGACGATTAGTTTATATGATATCAAACTTACACAAGTAAGTGTAAGTATCAAACTTACAAACTTACAAACTTACACAACCAATATCTACTTAAAGGGGGTTTAATTTCATGACAAGGTGTTTTAAAAAATGAAATATTTACAGGCAAATTTATTTTATTTAATTTACTATTTAACAATTTTGAAACATGGTATCATATTGATGAGCTTAGACAATCTCTAAGTTGTGTCGATTTTGATAAGGTTTTTTTTTCAATTAAGTCAATATACATGCGGATATGAATGCTGTGAATCTATAATCTTAACCACAATAGAGCTATCTGATCATAAACATTTTTTTTCGAATCCGATTGTTGGTTAAGGTCTCTAAAAGGTCTCTAAATGTAATAATTACCGTTATCGAGTAACGTATGATAAAATACTCTTTTTTCATCCACACACGTTATTCTTATTTCACCAAGGACATGCACGCAACTATGTCACGCGACATTCTATTAATAGTTTGTAACAATATAATCGAAGCCCCGATGGCCTGGCGCGCTCGCTTCTTCGAGTATCGTGCCTACCGATGGCTCATCAAGGAGTACTTTCACCAAGGAGCCAACTGGACCACGGCACCCAAACCGCAGATGGCCGATGAGTTATATGATGAGGTAACACGATACGGGTTTTGACTTCATTTGTATTGGTGCACCATAGTCATAAAACGACCCGGTTTATTTTTGTGGCGAGAGGGGAGGGCACCCCTAATTTAAAGTAGTCACCCAATGCGTTGTATCTGCTTGGAGATAGGGGAAGTTGAGCTTGGAGAGGGACATTCCACAATTCCTTTATACCTTTTGGTTTTGTGTCACTTATTTTCACGTGGTCCTTGCACAATTTGTGACATCTTGCGTTGATAGAATTTCGTATAGGACATACACACACTTGATCATGAAAGTAATGACACATTCCTTTGTACTTAAATAGAACTATCCGATCACCAGCGTGATCGACCGACACCGACTGGCGGCCGAAGGCAAGTTCGTCACAACTGAGTTCGAACCATATTTTGATGCCGCCGACTTTATGCGCGCCGGAAGGGACGTGTTTGGTCAGAGAAGTCAGGTTTGTAATCACTTTATCGATGTTTTAAAATTGAATCATATTAACTGTAATCGCTTAAAGGCAAATAAAAAGGCAAAGTAAAATTATTGAATTGAACAGTAATTCTCGTTCTGAATACATACAATCCTTTGATTATGCAATCGTGAGGTTAAAGAACTTACGTTAATTGCAATTTACTTATCAGGTACCAACTACTTCGGTATTGAATGGATGCGTCGTAACCTGGCTAAAAAGGGCATTCGCATACACACTGTGAGCTTTGTCGACCCGAACCAAATGCACATCGATGCTACTTTCAACATTATTGGGCCAGGGCTTGTACTGTCTAATGCCGATCGCCATTGCAACCAAATTGAGGCGCCTAAGCGCGCTGGCTGGAAGGTGGTCGAGCCACCGACGCCCGACATGTCTGATTGTAAGTTTATGAATAGATCGTTTATGCCATATTAAGGATAAAGTAATTTATCGTTTTTATGGCCCGCCTGACGATAGTCAGAGGGCCATATAGGTTTTACCCTGTCCTAGCGTGCACATTTTTTTTCAACGGAAATGGCATCTATGGGTATCAAAACGAGTTTTGATATTAGGTGAAAGGTCTGAGTTCGGCTGGTTGTCCGTCCGTCCATCCGTGCGTCGGTCCATCCGTCCGTCCGTCCATCCGTCGTACGCACGGGTTTTGTGTAATGAACTTGTCCTAGGGGTTTCAACCGATCGACCTGAAACCTTTGGAATCAATTATATATATATATTGAAGATGTGCACCTCCCCTTTTGACCGACCTGGCTCTTCCGGTTCGGCCCCGGGGGGTCCTAGAACATAGCCCCACCCACAGCTTTTCACAGATTTATGCTATGTTTTGTGTAATGAACTCGTTCTAGGGTTTTCAACTGATCGATCTGAAACCTTTTGAAATCGATTATATATATATTGAAAATGTGCACCACCCCTTTTGACCAACATGGCTCTTCCGGTTCAGCCCTTGGGGGTCTTAGAACATAGCCCCACCCACAGCTTTTCACAGATTTATGCTATGTTTTGTGTAATGAGCTCGTCCTAGGGTTTTCAATTGATCGACCTTAAACCTTTTGGAGTCGATTATATATATATTGAAGATGTGCACCTCCCCTTTCGACCGACCTGGCTATTCCGGTTCGGCCCGGGGGGTCTTAGAACATAGCCCCACCCAAACAGTATTTCACACATTTGTCTATGTTTTGTGTAATGAACTCGTTCTAGGGTTTTCAACTGATCGACCTGAAACCTTTTGAAATCGATTATATATATATTGAAGATGTGCACCACCCCTTTTGACCAACATGGCTCTTCCGGTTCAGCCCTTGGGGGTCTTAGAACATAGCCCCACCCACAGCTTTTCACAGATTTATGCTATGTTTTGTGTAATGAGCTCGTCCTAGGGTTTTCAATTGATCGACCTTAAACCTTTTGGAGTCGATTATATATATATTGAAGATGTGCACCTCCCCTTTCGACCGACCTGGCTATTCCGGTTCGGCCCGGGGGGTCTTAGAACATAGCCCCACCCAAACAGTATTTCACACATTTGTCTATGTTTTGTGTAATGAACTTGTCCTAGGGTTTCAACCGATAGATCTGAAACCTTTTGGAATCGATTATATATATATATTGAAGATGCGCACCTCCCCTTTCGACCGACCTGGCGGGGGGTCTTAGAACATAAGGCTTTTGAACCAATCAACCGGATTATTTTTGGAATCGATTATATATATATGGACGATGTCTGTCTCCCATTTCGACCGACATTACTCTTCCGGTCTGTCCCCGGGATAGAAGGGGAGGGTAAAGCGGGTCTGAAAACATTAGCCTATACCGCATGACCATAAACTATTCGCTTTCGGTAAGACGGGCCTATGGCGTGTATCGTATGCACGTCCACACCTGCCATTAGCAGAAAGGTTGGTCACGTGGTGGCTGAAAATGTATTCCTTAGATTAACTTAGTTTAAATTTATAACCTTGTTCTTAGGGGTTTGCATTCGGGATCTGCAACTTTTGGTATTGCATATATTACGCATGACTGTGTGGGGCATACATATAAGCTTATCTCTTGAATGTCAAACAAATCGACTGGTATGTGCTTAGCTAATTCACATCGGGCGCAATAGCTCAGTTGGTAGCGGATCTGTCTATGGTGCTAGAGGTCCTTAGTTCGAATATCGATTAAGACCAAAAAAATAATTAACACTTGTGCAAATTATGTTTATTGACTTGTTTTCTTGTTTATTAGGCTATGGAAACCAAACGTTGTTGAATAAAGTGGTCAAATCAGTCAAAGTAACCTATGTGACTTATGTTTACTTTAGTTGAAATTGTGTGCACATTCATTCATATCTCAAATATGCCTGTAGCTCAGGGATAGAGCATCAGACTCGTAATCATAAGGTCTTGGGTTTGAATCCCAACTCATACAGACAAGTACTATAATGATACTATTATAAACTAGTATGATAAAATTTTGATTCGGAAATTGTTTGAATAATTCGATTTTTGTTTGATTTTGGCGGCTTCACTGATTTTTGAGAAGCGGGCCATTCGTGCTCCGACGGACACATTTCTAGTTTAACCCAGCTTTCGTGAAACGAAAACTGGGTTTGTGCAATCGGTCGGCGTCGTCCGCCGTTAGTTAGTTGTTTAGCTAGTTAGTTAGTTAGTAAACTTTTCTCTCCTCTCACAGTTTTGGTGGTAGAGCTTTCAAACTTTAACCAAATCTTTCTTATGGTATCCCCACATCGGCTACTGCTTTGCTTTGGAAATACTCTTTGCTTTGGAACCTATCTCCTCCCACAGTATTGGTTGTAGGGCATTCAAACTTTAGCCAAAGCTTCATTATGATATCCTCATGTCGGCTACTGGTTTATTGAACGATTGACCCACGTGGGTCGCCACGGTGGACTTGGCCGTTTTCGCTTATTTGAACTTCTATATCGAGAAAAAACTCTTACATTAACCAAATTTAATTTGGTTAATGTAAGAATTAGGCCCCCGACCGATAGGTTGGGCCTAAAACGCTTGAGGTTCGAGCAATTAAACATCACTATGAACATATATTCCGAATACGTATGAATATTCGAAAACATCGCTCAGACATCTTAATATTTTTCGGTGAAAATGACGAAAATCGTCACTAAAAGGCATACCAGTATACAAAATAAGCTTATTTAAGCATTTATCGTTGTTATAAAGAAAACTTATTGACAAACTGTAACGCCTAAATAAAAAAAAAATTTTGACAAGTTTGCCTGATCAGTATTTTTAATCTAAGTTTTTGGTATTACAGCCCAAGTCAAAAAATATGAAAATTAGTAGCTCTTATCTAAAAGAATATCATATACAAAAATGAAATGGGTGAGGAATCGCCCACATAAAAATCCACTTGCGGTTTTCAGGTTTGCCATACTTTTTTTTGAAAATCGGCCAAATTATACTTTTTTGATACTTTTATACTTTTTATACCTTTTTTTGCCCTCGTCCTTTTTATACTTTTTTCGAAATAGGTGATTTGATACTTTTTTTTGCAAAAAATGTTTGCTTTCATTTAGGTGTTAATGTAAGTTTCAATGGTATGCTTAAGATTATATATGATACTTTTCGTGTAAATTGACGATTTGATATTGATTTATTTTATTTTATGTATGGGTTTTGCATTTCGGCTTTGTTCATTTTCATATGTCGCCGTACTTATTTGCACCCAGCCAACCAAACGGGCTGAGGGCTATTAATATCCCGCATTCCCTCTATCGGGCCATCTGTCTATCCGTTCGTCAGTCGGTTAACATTTAGGGTGCAGTGGTTTTACTTCGACACTTTTGTGTGAAGTCGTTATCCTAGAGTCCGATAACTTCACCGAACATATTAAAAGTTCATATTAAAGGCACCGCAAGTTCCTTAGATAAACTTTGAGCCTTAATAGCTCTAAAACGACAAATGCAATGCAATTTTTTTTAGCGTTGCAAATTTTAAACAAAAAAGAAGGTTGATTTACAAAATATTTGAATTTTATATTAATTAGTGTAACAGTTATCCAATAAAAAAGAATTCCGTGATTTTTTTCCTCATTTTCAGGCAAGAACCGTTATGTGTCTTTGAAAATCAACAAGTCCCTTTGTTTTTGAATAGTAGAATTCTATTAATAGGTCAAGTGCTTTGTCTTTGAATAGTAGAATTCTATGAATTGGCAATGTGTTTGTGTCAGCATGGAGTCGATTCTTTACTATTGGTGATTATACCAATAGAAACTATTCTAAATCTAAAGAAAGTTATAATGACGTTGGACATTTTACGTAACGTTGACGTCGCAATTTGACGTAATGTAAACGTCATTTTATTGTGTGTAGTGTAAGTCGACGCTGCGAGGACCGCATAAAGAGATATATTTTCGTAAGAGGTTAGGGGGGTCTTGGGTTCTTTCGCTTAGGTTGCAAAAAGGGGAGGGGGCTTTCCGCCCGGCTTTTCCCCGGGATTTGAGCTTTTGACCGTTTACAATCATGATCAGTCATTAAACTTTACAGGGGCCATTTTGACTTATGTTGCCAAATGTTTGGCCATTTTGATCGGGGCCATCTAGACGGGGGGGGGGGTCATTTTGGCCGGATACCGAAGAAAAAAATTGTTTTAGAGAAAAATATGGTACGTTATAGTGGTTTTTAATGCGAGCGCCGGAGGCGCGAGCCGAAATGTTTTGACCTGAAAAATACTTTTTTTATACTTTTTTTTCTTGAGATACTTTTTAAATACTTTTTTTATATTTTTTTTCGGAAAGTAGGTGGCAACACTGGACTTTATAGCCAATTTTCAAGATTTTTGAAAATATGACTAAGTTCAGACCGATTTTTTTGTCATGATAACAACATTTCATTTTAATATTAGATATTGTCTGAAAACGCCATTGATGATATTAATGTTATTTGCTAAAATCGCTGCTCTACAATTTATATTCATAGCTGGAGATTACTTTAAACATTTTGTACAAATTTGAAAATCGGCCGTCGAAGCTATTTTTAGGCTATCATTTTTTTGGCAATAACGATGCGCATGGCATAAACCACTGTTTATCCATATAAAACAACCCACAATGAATGAGTTACCAAAATTTGGGGGTAATGGAATAATTAGAACTTAGATATTTTTTCTTCAAACATGGTGTCGAACGCAAAATCGACTGAGTAGCTCGAGGCACCTCTTTACTTAAGAGCCCATATCTCATAGATTATTTCGACTTCGGAGCTAAAATTTTGCATATCCCCATCAAATCAGTTGAGTTTAACATGGTTTAAATATAAAAAGGATTTAAAACCATAACCCGGGGACCGTTGGTTGATTTGGCATGGAATGACTCATGTGCGAGCCCCGAAGTCACAAGCCGAAAAATACCGAATATGCGAGTTATTTGGCCAGTGTTATTTGTAATTTGTACGTTGTCTAATGTTAAATGATCTGTAATCTGAATAAAGTTGTTTTGAGAAAGGTGTTTCAAGAAGGTCTAATACTAATTGTAAGCTAAGGTATCT
The DNA here is from genome assembly GCA_001703475.1 of Hydroides elegans. Classification (NCBI taxonomy): domain Eukaryota; kingdom Metazoa; phylum Annelida; class Polychaeta; order Sabellida; family Serpulidae; genus Hydroides; species Hydroides elegans. The sequence continues at coordinate 24,362 of LQRL01150215.1, forward strand.
CAATAAGCTTGGCACATCTATATGATGATATGTTTCCATTTTAATGAAGCTCACCCAATGTGGATGTCCTCCAAATGGTTGTCAATGAACGCACTTATGCTGGACGAAAAGCGCGTCCTAGTGGAAAAGTACGAGAAGGGAATTCAGAAGATGTTCCAGCAACTTGGCATCCAATGCATTCCTATCAGCATC
>LQRL01150215.1:24563-39204 GCA_001703475.1 Hydroides elegans
TCGGGTTTGATCTTGTCGGCTAGGCGTTAAGAATGCAGGGGTTTATTTTAGATTAGCGCCGGGTGCTTTTGAAAATTGCCAGGGCGCCCGATGGGGCCATAGAAAAGTGATAAAATCCAATCGTCAATTTACAATATCAATATATGGAGAGATTGTGAAAGCCGTCAGTCCGGGACCGAAAAATATTCGGCCGGACCGACAAAATTTTTGAACTTGTCGGTCCAGCTAACCGACAAAATATTGGACTTGTCGGTCAAACGGACCGACAAAAATTTGATGGTTTTAACATTCTCTGTTTCTGGTTACCTGTCCCCAGGCTTTTTAAGAGCAGGGAGGCGGCGCGAAGGGCCTAATTGTTTTCAAATAAACCAAAATATAAGGTACCCAAGAATAAATTAAAATTATGATTGCTTCGTTTGAGTTATTATCTATCAGTTATAGGAATTCATGGGAAATTTATATTGCAAGTTTTTTTTTCTGCAGGTACGCAAATTCGTTGGGCGGAGGCCTCCATTGTTGGACCGCGGACGTCCGTCGTCGCGGGAGCCTGGAGACATACATCGACTGGGACGACCAATACGAGGAGACACACCAGTGATTGACAGCTGTCAATCGTCATTTCATGAATGATTCAATATTATCCCGAAACACTTGCTTTTTCTAGCTACATTATTCCTTATACAGATAAACTTTCGTTAACTTTGAAAACTATTGTTATAAATGTTTATCGCTCGTGAAGAGGGCTTCTGTATGCCATGTTAGCTCGGTTTTAATAATGGTGGATGGAAGTTCTTGTTTGTTAGTGTTGGTCAATTATATTTTCAAATATTTCATTTTTAAATTCAAAGTTTGTGCATAGTCGATATTGAATTTTGAAAAAAAATCTTTATGGTTTGCTTTTCATATATATGTATAATCATCTAGCTTTTACATAACATTTAAATGTGCGCTTAATAAAACCTCGTACTTAACTAATATACCAAAATGCATTTATTACGTTTTCCATTGCCGTATTTGTTGAAACAAAAAAGTAAACAAAGTAAATTTAATATCTATGCTTTTTATAAAAATGTATATTTTTGTAGTTAAAAAAAAATAGTGAGATACTGTTGAACATATTGTTTTTACATCTGTTAATTTATAACAATAAAATGCTTATAACGTTTTTGCCTTTTAATTTTCAAAATACATTGTACAAGTAAAAAAACATAAACACTGAGTTTCACACGTTATATATGGTGCATTACCCTCGGTTAAACACCGATTTTCAATACAAAGTTTCAAGTTATACTCGGTGCCGACAATACACATAGATTTATTTTCAAAACAAGAACTGATCATTTCGAGAACTTAGTTCAAAATTTGATATAATTGGAATTCTATCTTTTGGTTTCGGTTATATGCATTACATTGAAATAGAATAGGTCATCATGGTTGCAATTATCAAAAATGAAATGAAGTAAACCTATCTACATCGATATCAAAAGCTATAGATATCTTATAACTATAAGGCAACCGAAAGTGTAAAGCTGAATCAAATTATTATATAAAAACTCATGATAATAGTAATAGCTCGATTTCTAAAACACCCTGAATATGATAGCGCTATATATAGAACAATTATTATACATCGATATAGAATAGTTCTTCGTCGTTTATCGAGGTTTCGTCGGATTATGTACGTGGGTTTTAAGGTATTATATGTGGAGCAACGGGAAAGATATAACAATATATATTATAAAATACATGCTGAAATATGCTGTTTCACATTTGATACCATATTCTGCCTTAAAAGCCGGTTTTATTGTGTTTGTAAAATGACGAAGAACTATTTTAACCACTACCACTGTCATCTCAAAATCTATGCGAGAGCGATAATATTTTCGTCTCGAGGTAAAGTCCCCATTTAACTCCGTTTTCTAAACAATGAGAAATTTATTGAAAGTTTCCATTGACATAGAGAGAATCATTCACCAGAGACATTGGCTCCTCATAGGCGAAATAGACACCGTTTTCAAAAGCATTCGTCCTATTTTTTCGGTGCGTGTTACACACTGGTACTAACGGTTCATTTGACGAGATGAAATTACAACCATCTTAACACTATATTATCTATACTAACGAATACAAATCAATGCGAAAAGCAAATATTATTTCGCTTCAAAAGGGGGCACGGTGGCGTAGTCGGTATAAGCGCTGGCCAGCCAAGCAAGCGTAGTTGGTATAAGCGCTGGCCAGCCAAGCAAGCATGAATCTGAGGGACATGAGTTCGAATCCCCGCATGCCCCAGGATTCATGTCAAATATGCTAGCCCCTAGGGATTTATCGATCTGTCTTTGGAATGGTGTGCAATTAAAATTGTAAACGGTAGCCCAAAGAACCCAGGTGAGTTCATCGTGTGCGCCGTAAAATCGACACATTGATTACTTACACAGATCGATGTATATAACAAAGTGTTCTTAGTATATTGAAAACTGTATAATGTTCTTAAATTGTAACGTAATTCAACTTACAGGTTGCAAATGAAACAAAATAAACTTTTAAACTTTTTTTTTTCAATGTCGATCACCATGTTACCTCATTTTGTAAGCATGAAGCGATTTCTTTCAGTTCTCATTGACATAGAGTGTATCATTCATGAGACACACACCACGCGGCCTCTCCACAGGCGGCTGTAGCTGTAAAGTACTCCACTGCCCATTGGCACTGAGGAGCTGAAGATGGTTGTTGTTGCTGTCGACAATGAGTGCAGCACCTGCAGCATCGGTGGCGCAGATAAATGGACATCTGAATTGACCGGCTGTTCCGCTGCCGCTGCTGCCTGTGCTTGATTGGAGGTGACCGTCAAGTGAGAATATGTCGAATCTTTCTTCAAAGTTTAGACATGCATAGAGCCGATTGTTTGAAATACAAAGAGTTATTGTATATCACATTGTGGCATTGACAGAAAATGAATGGCACTGTGTCCATTCACCGGCATGCTCATAAACATGTACTGTGGCGGTGTTACAATCGGCGGCATAGTAGCGGTTGAGATGACGAACCACACCAGAGAAGTAGCCCGTGATGATCTGCTTCACTCGCTCACCTGCAACAACATGCACACGATGCTGCTAAGCAATTTACGTGTTATATCAGAAACATGTGATTAAATGAACATGTAATTGTCATGATAATGTACACCAAAAATATATAGATTCCTATTTGGTAGTGTATTTTGAATGACATATATTTGAACATAATTTCATAATGAGTATTGCTTTTATCAAAAACCTTTTCAATGTTTTCCTTTCAAACGAAAACTATAGTCTTCATACAGTAGCGCATGGTCGCAAAAGTTTAAGGAAATATAAGAAAATAATATTTTGCATAAAACTTATAAGTTTGCATTCATGAACCATCTCATTCAGGTCAAACCAATGTGTGTATCTTACAAATATGATAAAGGAATAATCAAAGCAATCAATGCGATGAGCGATGATGTCCGCACTCACCGTTGGTTTTGGCATGGTATAAACCATTGTCCGCGGCGACCACGAGGTCTCCATTTGGCATGTCACACAAATCATATACCTTGCTCATGTCGCCATTTGGTATGCTTTTCACTTCCTTAAGCTGGGCGTCATATACTGTGATTCCATTTATATGGCACTGGTAGAGATGATTACCCACGTTACGAAGACAGTGTGGGTATCTTGGTACGTCCACTGTTTGATGGCGCTTCCATTGCCTGCTGCTCACCAGGTCAAGAGAGGTGTTGGTAGGATTAGACTGTTCCTTAAATGAGAACATTTTCATGAATGTAACACATTTCAATTTCATGAGTTGCTGTTTGCCGTGATTGATGTTAGGCATTTTTTTTCCATATCAAACGCACCAATAATAACCAATCCCGGAAATTGGGCTTTGGATCTATCAAATACTGTGCTATTTATAAATTCTGAACATACACAACATCAAAACTTTCAGTTGATGTTGCATTTAGAATTATGATATAATCGTTTTTTTTGTCAATTTAAATATGCCAATGTGGAACATAAACGTTCATTATACAGATATATGGAACATCTTGCAATTGCACAAAAGGCATTATTATCCGATATTTAATGAGAACGTGTGTTTAACTGTTCCATTAGTGTTTGTGTATATTGAAGTTAGCACCACATTAATTGTATCGTGTAACTTTTGTAGACGATATGAATAGAATAAGACATTAGAGCATCTTTATCAAACACTATTCGATTCAAAGTATATGATTCATGCATGTGTTACATAATTGTACACGATACCGTTTCATACTGATCGTATATTTCTTATATATTCCATTGACTGCAGTGCTCAAGCACGAATTCAATATGTACATAATGGATAGAATTATGCTTTGGAATAGTTAAACAATCTTGCTAAGAGCACCGATCTTGCACGTGATGCAATGTAAATATAACCTATCTACATTTAATACATCGGCCTATAATATGTTACAATTAATTTTTAAACATTTTTTTCCTTATTATGCTTAAGAGACTTGGCTACTGAATGCTCAGAAATGTATATTTTTAATTGAAAAATGAACTAACCTTACTTAACGCATAACTAAATACAAACTCTTGAGCGTTGGTTAGAAAAAATAAATGGGTATGCATTGTTACCTTTTGCACAATACTGCCATCGTTGATGTCCAATGTAGCTGCTGTTGCACTCCATTCCTGCAAGCGTTGTAGTTTAATTGTGATGCTCTTAATGCACATATCAGGGGACTTGGTATTGTTTACCAATGCTTTGGCCTGTTCTACTTCACTAACGCCATCAATTGCAAGTTTTGGATCTTTCTTCTGGATTGTAGCCAAGAAAGATTGGTGTTTTTTCTCAAGTTCTAACACTTGTTTCTGGTACTTTGATATGTCTCGCTCAAGTTGAGCTAAATATTCATCTGTTTTCTGTAATATATCGTGATCGATGCGATTGAATTTATTGTTCACTTCCAGTATGACTTGAGCACGCAGTTCCTTGGATTGGTTGAGGGTCTGAAGTTGGAGGCCGTTTGTCTTCTTTTTCTCGGCCTGGAGTGATTTGATGTACTTATGAAATGTATCGATCTTTATTTGGAGGCCGTTTATTTCAGTTTGAAGTGTCGACTCTACTTCTTTGTTCTTTTTCGATAATTGTTCAATGCGATGATTTTTCGCAATTTTGGTGTTTAAATGAATCTTCTTACATGGACTACACATCCACTGTTCGCAATCTACGCACCAAAATGCAATTGAATTGTCATTACATAGTTCACATTTCTTCGGAGCAGTGATAATATGCTCGGCTGGGGCTGATGGCTCCGGATGGGAAGAAACGGTTGCCGCAGCCAATCTCTGATTAAATTCCTCTTCTAATTCCTGGAATGCTTGGACAAAGTTCTCAGTTTGGAAATCGTGGACAATTTGATCAACATCACAGAAGCTTTTGCAAAGCGGACACTGTAATTTTGACGACCCTTTTGCCAGTTCATGTATACATTTTTCGCAATATGAATGGCGACAAGGTAAGAGTTTTGGGTTTAGAAAAATTTCAAAACACACACTACATTCTTTTGCTCTTTCTGCCATAACTTCTTATGCATTTGAAAATTACAAATTACAAATAATTTTTATCCATTTTAAATGATTTACTTTTGACTGAATAAAGTTTTAGACGTAAGTTCGAGATAAAATGATTTCTCAGTCTAATCATTAATATCATGTCAAAGTTATTTTGTAGTTTTCAATGGCAACATGACTGCCTTACAAAAACTGTGCTGATAGGAATAAAACATTATACATATTTTATGCAATTTAATGCAGACCAGTAAGTTAATCCATTGATTTATCCACTTAGATAATGTTATTATCCACTTAAGCTAAACTGCACTGCAATTTTTCACCAAAAGCTGTTGCCCCAAACATGCCCTGAATAAAACCTGTGATCCGGATAATCTGGTAGTTGTAAACAAGCATATTTCAATTTTGTTTATAAAGGTCTTAGTGAATAAACATTCACTATTCACGTACAAAAGCTTTGTAATATGTGGCATTACCATAAGTTATTCACTCAAAGCCAATATTTCATTGTAAGTAGTAGCAGTAGTAATCTGGATGATCGAGTTAATCTAATGGTTCGTATGGGGTCATGAAGGGGGATTGCGATGAATAACGGTCTTGATTAGAACTATATGCGTATCCTAGATAATGTTTTGTTTGTAACTGTTTTTCAAATGTTTTCCACACCTAGTTTCATTAAAACTGTTCTATTATTATATTGTATTAAGGGGGTTAATTTTACCGCGTTCATTAACCATTGCTGAGGTGAAAGTATTGAAAATAATTTAAATGAAGTAGGAACGGATTTTTTAATGGGCGGTAATAACAAATGGAATCATTATCATATCCGTATTTAATTATATCATTTTGTTCATATTTCACCCCAAGGCTCTACACTGTACCTGGCCTAGATGTGCTACAAATATAAAATGATAAACGATTTGGTGATAACCGAACGAACTAGGCTGTGTGTGTGCCATTCGTCAATCATTTGTAAATCTATATAATATAACCAAATACGCATATATATAAAACAACAATAAAACTGTTATTGCCTATTGTGTAGCTCACACTCATGTGATGGATGACTAAACATTTAATAGGGAGTGTAAGGCTTAGCTGTCTTTTAAGAATACCCTAAGGCAATAATCTTTATTTATTACACCACTTTATTAACGAAGTACGGCTACAGTACGGACAAACAGAAGGTCAACTGTTATTGGTGCCTCTGTAAGCCGTCTTAGTATTGTGTCAAAATGTCCGTATATTTTTATAACGAGGGGGATTGTTGTTCCAAAAAGAATAAACACGAATTCGTATGACTGAAGGATTGCAATAAAGTGTGCTTTAAAATATGCACATGAAATATCTCACCATAGAGTATGTAAAAATTAGGAAATATGGTAGTTTGTGCAATAATTTGATATTGTATAATTCGTTCTTTTTTCCTAAAAATATTTCGATAATGGTATTTAACATGAATCTAAAGGATGTTTTAATTACTTGTAACAGTTACCAAAAAATACATCATAGTATTATTTGGTGACCTTACAAATATCTGAAAAAAATCTATTACTTTAATGGCTCCCTGGTATGATGTCTCTTGAGTGTTGACTGTTACTCAAAAAAGTCGAATTGTTGTCTCGTGATTTAAAGTGACTTAGTGTGACGACTCAATAGATACACGTAGGGTTTGGTTCATACTCTTCTTCGGGTACTGGGGTTTAAAAGCTCCCATAAAATGATATTTTCAGCAAACAACCTATCGCATCACAATGCTAAAGGAGCCGACGGGAAGCTCCATGATGAGGAAACTGAACGGCAATAAAGTAAGTTTATCGGATAAACTTACTCCACCGTAGAAATATTGTGTAACTAGATAATAAACCAATATCTACTTAGAGCGCGAAGATTTCAGGACAAGGTTTTTTTCTAAATGCGTGGAAAAAAGAAATATTTATAGGCAAACCTCTTTTATTTAATCGTCGTGGCCATTATCAGTAGTATATATATTGTAATGCAAACAATTATGAAACATTGTAGCATATTGATGAGCTTAGACAATTCCTAGTTGTGTCGATTTTGATTAGATGTTAAATGAAGTAAATATACACGCGGAGATGAATGCTGTGAATTTATAATTTTAATAATAGAACTATTCAACCATAAACATTTTTAAAACCGATTGGTGGCTTTAAAACCAAGCTTAAATCGCCATTTTTACGCTTAAATGGACGTTTTCGACCAGAGAATCGAAATGAGTGGTCGAACATAAAGGTCTCTAAATGTAATTATTACCGTTATCGAGTAACGTATGATTACATACTCTTTGTTTCCATCCACACATGCTAGTCTTATTTAATCAAAAGCATGCACGTAGCTATGCCTGGCTTGCTCGCTTCTTTGAGTATTGGGCCTACTGAGGGCTCATTAAGGAGTACTTTCAACAAGGAGCCAACTGGACCACGGCACCCAAACCGCGGATGGCCGATGAGCTCTGTGAAGAGATAACGTGCTATGGGTTTTGACTTCATTTGTCTTGTTACACCATAGTCAAACCAGATTTATTTATGGCGGGAGGGGAGGGCACGACTAAGTCGTTACCCACTGCGTAGGAACCGCCTGGAGATGGGAGAAGGGGAGCTGGGAAAGGGACATACCAACATTCATATACTCTTTCTAGTTTATTTTTACTAGGTATCACGTAGGCCTTTCACAATTTATAACATTTTATGTTAATATAATTTTATATAGGATGTGCGCAAACTTGGTCATGAAAGTTATGACCATCGTTTGTCATTAGCGGTCGCATGGTCGCAAACTTTTTGGCCGCGCGACTATTTTAGCCCCCAGCTAATTAATTTGGCTGAGGGCTATTGCTATTCCCCATACCGTCTGTCTGTCTCGTCTGTCTATCCGTCGTCTGTTAACATTTGAGATACAGTTGTTTTTTTCCGCGGCACTTATGCATGAAGCCGTTGCCCTAAGCTTCTGAAGCATCACACAGTGAAAAAATATATATTGTAGATGTGCAACGTTGAGGTTTCAGTTTGATAGACTAAAAATGTTGAAATCACGGGGGTCTGAACTAAAACGAATTTGTGATATTAAGAGATATGTGTACAGCACAGAGAGATATTGTGTATATTGTGTATAACGCGTATATTGTGACGTTGTGAGGACTACATTGTGTGGACGAATATGTAAAAAACGTTAAGAGAAAGACGTTGTGAGAAGGACGTTGTAAGAAAGACTATGTGAGAAAGACATAGTGAGAAAAACGCTATTTGAAAAACGTTGTGAGAAAGACTTTTACTAAAAAGACCTTATGCGAAAGACGTTGTGAGGAAGACGTTATGAGAAACACGTTGTGAGAACGACGTTATGAGAAGGTTGTTGTGAGTTTTAACTAGTTAAACTAAAAATAATCTTCTTGTATAAAGAAGTATATTATGCATCATAATTTAATTAAAAGATGCAAATAAGAGAATTTTCACACTGACCAGAAAGTCGAGTGAATCAAATTTCACACTCTCGTGCGGAGATTTACACTCGCCACAGGATAAAAATATATAAAACGATAAACGACAAAAATGGAGCTCCCTGAAAGATGGTATGTATTTAAACAATATTATTCCCTAAAAAATGCAGGGGTTTATTGTAGATTGGCGCCGGATGCCTTAAATTTGAAAATGGGCAGGGCGCACGATGGCGCCATAGAATAGTGATAAAATCAGATCGTCAATTTCAAATATCAAAATATGTTTTCGGGTACCTGTCCCCAGGCTTTTTAAGAGCAGGGAGGCGGCGCAAAGGGCCTTCCATTCCTCCTCCCAAACAATAACAAATCGAGCCCTGATGTGGGACGAAGTTTGTTTTTTTTTTCCGGTGAGGATATAATTTCTGACATAGAAACAAAAAAAAAACAAGAATAAATTAAAATTATGATTAGCTCTGACTTTGTTTGAGTTATTACATATTTTATTCCTCATTATAGACATGTATTCATGCTATCCATTACTATTACATATGCTATATATGCAAATATCTTTCCACTTACAGATATGCCAACTTACTTGGTGGAGGCTTCCATTGTTGGACCGGGGACGTCCGTTACCGCGGAAGACTGGAGACGTATATAGTCTGGGATGACCAATACGAGGAGACTCAGCAGTGATTGGCATATGTCAGTCGTCATTTCATGAATGATTGAATTATATCCAAAAACTTAAATCCTGAAACTGCTTTTGCAGGAATTGACAAATGTAAATCATAACAGATAATTAACTAATAACCTGAGCTATTTGGTTTAGCTAGCTTAAGCTGTTCGTTCCTTATATATCAAATACTAACTGGTCAAAGATAGCTTTGGAGTCACACTCTTATTTACAAGAGTTGCTGTTGTTTTTTTTCTCATAATTAAAAAAAAGTTAACTTGTACTGCTTGATATGAGAAATAATATTTGTACTTTTCTAATAAGAGCAAAACTTACCCTTTGACTGTCAACCCTTGAATGTCATTGAACTGCATAACAATACTATGTTGTGGCTGTTTCACATGTACGTGAACCTTTAAACATGTTGTTGTCAATGATTCATCACTCCTGTTGAGGGACGAAAAGATGTTAGCAGTGCTTTCATCATTGCATAAATAAGTGCCTGTTTGTTAATGCGGGTCAATTTTATTTTCAAATCTTTTGTTCTATACTGTAGTCGATATTGAATTCTGATAACTTTTTAAAACTACGGCTTGGTTCCACAGGGCGTGGTTTGTACAATCATTTTTCGTTGTGTTGTGAGTTAGTTTGTCTATTAACACATTTCTTTTCATTGCTTTTTCTCTAAAAGTTGTTTACCAATTTAGCTCAATTTTTAAGGCTTCCCTACATGGTCCTCAATTCCTGATGTGCTTACGTTAGCGTGTTAAAGAAACAAACGTAGATATTATATTTCCGTGGAAAGAGTCTGCATCAGGAAAGTTTGAGCAATAAGAGAAGATCTAAAGTTGCTTATTTATATGATGTGTCATTGAAAACCATAAAGCCCTCTATTAATATAGGTAAACTTAGACGGTAGAACTATTGCTATTCATAAACAAAGCGATAGTAACTAATACTAAATGTTAACTGGACTTCGTTAATTGTGAGTGATGCGAAACCGGATGTGTTTTTGTTTGCAATATGTTACAAGAGTATTAAGCAACGCATTAGGAATGCGACCTTGAAAATATATGACACTTGGGTATTTGTAGAACCCCCTAAACCGTGAGCTCTTTTATATTATTCTTTGACACGAGTAATATATTGCGACGCGAGCTGTGGCACAATTCCTTGGGCAGTCTTGTCTTGTATAATCGTATAGCTTTACATAACATATAAACGTGAAAAAAACGTCGTACTTAACTAATTTAACAAAATATATTGATTCCGTTTTCCATTGCCATATTTGTTGAAACGAACAAGGGAGCAAAGAAAAGTTAATATATATTCTTCAAAAAATATATGTTTGTAGTTGTACAAAAAAGGTTGTTTGCGTATGATAATGTTGAGTATATTGCTTTTACATCTGTTAAATTATAACAAATAAAATGCTTATAACGTTATTGCATTTTTTTAAAATGAATACATGAAAACTGACTGACACACGTTGTATCTAGTTAATTAGCCTTGTTTTAAACATCGATTTTACATACAAATGTGCGAGTTATACTCGTTGCCTACTGTACACGTACATTTATTTCAAGAGCAAAAATATTTTGGGATCTTTATTCAAAACTTAATATATATTGAATTGGTAATGGTATCAGCTACATGCATTAAATTGAAATAGAAAAGTTCATCATGTTTGTAATTATCAAAGATAAAAAATTACATCTACATCGAAATCAAAAGACTTTGGGATATTTTATAGCTATTCATATGATAATCGATGATAAAAATTCAAGTTAAGTTAATGTATTTGCTATAATAAGTTTTTATTGACAAATGTAAAGGAGACAGTTTAAAATAATGTTTTTGAACAGTTACTTAAACACCTTCACAATTCTATCTTGGATGAGTCTCATACGCTCATTTATTGTCAACTTCAGACCTTGATATGATACAGACTCCATATTTGATAAAACCACCCACATTCGCAATATAATGCGCATTGTATTGTAAGTAGTATATTAGTTTTGAATTTGTCTCGATTCATGTGCCGGGTAAATGTAGTTCTGCAGTTATTAGTTTTAATTTTGTTTATGTACAGTCCTGTGAACGGGGAACTAGTCGCCGCACCTAGGTATTCCGAGGAATAACTCAGATATCTGATGATATTTCTCTGCGGTGCACCGAGATTAAGAGACGGTCTTATCAGTGCCTTATTGACACAGTGCAAACAGTGAGGCTTAATGCATTGCACTCTGAAGCGCTATCGTCATGTTTATTTAGACAACGAAAGGGTACTTTAAATGCTTTTTTAAAATCACAATACCTACATTGATATCAATTTATAAGAACTTTTTGATTAACACATTATTCAACTTATATTTTTTACATGAGGTCCATGTGGCCGGTGCAGTAAGACCGTGAGCTGATCGTGCTAGAGGTTGGGGGTTCGAGTCCTCCGGCCGTCACTTAAATTTATGAATTTGATAATGAAATATATTATTTAACACAATTCTATCTAAAGCCATTTCATAAGAAAATATGTTTAGAATTAGAAAATAATAAAAATAAATGGAAAATCCATATTCAGATGTGAAATTTATCACTCTTCAAACTAAATTAATTTATCCCTTTAAAATCTGAAAGAATAATAGAATGGTGTGTAGTATCAATTATTTCTTAAAATATATCTCGACTGACGAACTTGTCACGACCGAGCTTATGAGTGAATACTCATATCCCTGATTAGTAAAGTATTTGTATAAGTATCCTGAATTACTTAAAATATCATAAGATTCATATCTTCCGGTGTAAACATAACAGTATTTTTTGCAATTTTAGTAGGAAGTTATAAAAATGAAACCAAGAGCAACAACTGCGGAGCGAGAATCAATCATTCAATTGCATAAACAAGGATATGATGGGAGAGAAATCTCCGAGCATCTTGGAGGCATACCAATCAGCACAGTCAATGCAAATATTAACAGATTTAAAGAAACAAACAGTGTTTTGGACAGAAAAATTAAGCGAAAGGATACCAAAGTTTCAAGTCCAGTGAAAAGAATGATAAAAGACGCATGTGAAGGAAACAGGTATATTTTAGGTTATTTTGTTTGATTGATAAAAACCTATACACTTCATTAGAAATATCTATATTCATTCGGCACAAAATAATTATTTATTTCACATTTTGACCTTGTTGCATCTAAGCAGATCACAGGGCTCTGTGATCTGCTTTGATGCAGATCATAGAGTGAATTTGAACTTTGATATATTGCAATTAGCATTAGAATGCATTTATACTTTTAACCGTTGATATAGTCGTTTGAGTCATATTGCTATTGTGTTTTATTTCCATTGTTCAATTCGCCACATAAAAATTTCTTAAATTCAATGTCTACATTGATATCAATTTATAAGAAGTTTTTGATTAACACATTATTAAACTTATATTTTTACATGAGGTCCATGTGGCCGGTGCAGTAAGACCGTGAGCTGATCGTGCTAGAGGTTGGGGGTTCGAGTCCTCCGGCCGTCACTTAAATTTATGAATTTGATAATGAAATATATTATTTAACATAATATAATGCATTTCATAAGAAAATATGTTTAGAATAATAAAATAATAAAAATAAATGGAAAATGTAAGTATATCTGGAGGAAGTGGGGTAAGGGCAAATGGGAGGAGGGGGGGGGGGTGGGGCGAGAGAGAGAGAGAGAGAACGAGAGAGAGAGAACGAGAGAGAGAGAGAGAGAAGGGGTTCCATGCAAAATATTTTTCATTTCATAAATCACATTTTAAGTTTTAAGTTGAGTTTGTTGCAAAATTTGTAGTTGCCATAAATCATTTTTAGATTTTCGGCCATATCCTTGCTAGATTCTCAAACTGGATTCTCAATCCACAGCCATTGTTTTTACATATCAGGTGACCGACAGATAGAGAATATATATTGTGTTATTTGGTAAGTGTAAAAATGAAAAATAAATCGAATAAATACGCAGATCAAAGATTCTCGATTTTATTGCTCATACGTAATAAAATGCACAAAACTGTATGAAAAAAGCGTAAGTGCACAAAACTATATGTAAAAAAAACGTAATTAGTAGCACAATTCGAAACACTAGCTGTTTTCCTAATATATCAACTGTAATATCTCATATGTAATAGCTTAATGCGGTAATTATAATTAAAATAATCAACATTTACTCAAAAATGAATATCAAGTGATTTCTACAATTTTATTTTAAATACAATTTTGAAATTCATAGAAAATACAGAAAAACATTTATCATCAGAAACCTGCTAAAATTAATATCATTGCATTTACTAATATTACAACAGCAAATATTTATAACATACATTTTATTTGATTGAAACAGCATATCAATTACATCATCTTAATAAAACGCTGTTTTAAAGATACACAATTTCTCATCGATATGATGCTGGTTTCATGGCGTTTGGTCATGTTCACTGTCCGTTCGTCTGACGGAATTTACGAAGGCGCAGGTCGTCGCGAAAACGTCGGTTCGTTTCATCAACAATGATTCGAGTGGATCTGATCAGGCTAGCGTTATGCGGTACATCAAACATCTGAGAGGTGTATTGACAAATTTGGTAGAAACGCTGTTTTGTTGGTGAAAGCATTTCACGATGAAGTTTCCCATCCACGTTGCAGTTCCGAGATCGCTCTGTTACGCTGAACATCATACGAGTGAGCTGGGCTATGAAACGACGCTGAGTCTTGGTTTCTGTCTTTGTCTTCTGGAGATCATCTTCAGCGATGAAATATTTCGGTATCTGGGTATCACCAGTTTGCACCGTGGCCACGTCGTCTTCTGTGATGTCAACATGTTGGAGATTGATGGGGCGAAATCGCTGAGAGGCGCGTTTATCATATTCGGTATCCAAAAGAGCTTTGAGGC
>LQRL01150219.1:0-10975 GCA_001703475.1 Hydroides elegans
GGGGGGGGGGGGGGAATTGGGGGTCGGACTCGGATGGTGTATTTTGAAAGAAGGTGGTTGGTGTGTGCGTTTTGATGGGAAGGAGGGTTTTATGTTGGTTAACTTCAGTAACATACCAATTGGCTTAATTTTAGATTGGTTCATGTTTTGGCCGGGGATATAATTCAGAAGGCGGTTGGTTAGAGTTATGTTTGTTTTGGGTTGTAGGTGGGTTTGGTTGAAAGATCATTTAAGTATTTTTATGTTGGCGCATTGATTTCATGGATGTGCAAATTTATTTTTAGTACAATATACAGGGGCGACCGCCGCGTGTACCTTGTTGTATATCCGCGACTGTATATCCTTCATTCTGTAGAAACTTCCACTTGCTCACTATAGGTCTTTAAGATTGGAGTTCTTTGTCATCTCACGCAAAGAAGAAACATAATATCTGCATTAATTAATGAAGCTACTTTGTCTAAACCAAAGACACCTAATCATTATGCTAGGTCAAGGTTTTGGGTTTTAACTAGAGATATGCTCCAATCTATCACAATAGACAAGTTTGCGAATTGAGAGCTCAATTTTTCTAGGAGTAAAACTATTTTAGTAAGGGTTGCTGTTCCATGTTGCATATACGTTGCCACCCTCTAAGTTTTCAATGTTTTAGATGTACAGATCTTGCGGAAATAATCTTTTTGAAAAGGGTCAAACTAAACGTTTTATATAGCGCACGCCCCCACATGTATTGGCATATACACAATAGACAAATGATTTCTTATCAATTCAAATTACCATATATCTGTTCGATTCAATTAAAAATCAATGCATATATCAACATATTCTATTCCAAGGAGGCAACGCTGATGAATACTGTGAGCACGAAACCTTCGAAGCCCAATGCGGCGAGGGCCAAGTGATCCAAATTGAGCAAGCTCTATACGGGCGCATGAGGCGCAGTCGGTGTATTGGAGGAGAGCATCTTGGCTGCGAGATCGATGTCAGTGCCAAGTTCGATAGCTGGTGCTCGGGAAGGTAAAGCGTTCTCGTCATTTTAATTTCATTTTTTTATTATATTGTTAAAAAATAGTACCAATTGCTCAGTAAATTTTAAAAATTACCAACAGTAAAAAAGGTCGTGGATTGGGTATTCAAGTATATTCAATTTACTATGACCTTGTTTGTTAGCTTGTGCTCAGGACGGTAAATGCATATTTTAGGTACACACATGTATTTATCACGAGCGATTTCTAAATATAAAATTCATGTTTTAAAGATTATGGTTATGTTAAGATAAATTTAGTTTTGTTGCTATCGATTGTGCTGCTAATATCGTCTTATGTTTTGAAGACTAAAAAGTGTAATATGTTGATGTAATGTTTATGCACAGTCGCGTGCGTTTTTAACCTAACATGGAAAACGCTAAACACTAAACATTCACCGCTTAAACGCTAAAAGTTAAACACAATATCAGAAATGCATATTCGCAAACGCGCTATGAAATGATATTAGAATAACACTGCCCCTAATCGAGATTATCTCTTTCGAGAAGGTTAACGTTCTCTTTACAACGTATGAATTGTTTCAAAAACTTGTCTCGTCCTAAATTACAAAAAATATATCTGGAAGTGGATACGGATTTAGATATATTCTTTATAGTAGACATAGAGGTCTAAGTTCTTGTCAAAGTATTTTACATACAATGGGCCCAGCCATCGTGACCCATTCATGGCATTATGCTAAAATCACGTGACCTCAAAGCTAGAGAAAAGTATATAAAGGATTTCGTGAATATTTGCGAACAATACCCGGCCATCCCTTTATTTTTGTTCACAATCGTTCTATTTTCATTAATCTTTATTTCAGAGTCGCATTGAACCAGGATGATTTAATGTCGAAACAAAAAGAGTAATTACTTAAAGTATATAAACAATGTTGTCTAAAAAGAGGCCAACAATGTTTCCAAGTTATTATTACTTAAACAATTATTTCTTATTCTGATTAAGCGATTTGGCTAGCACAGTGATGTTCTTGTTTTAGACCAAACAATATTTCCAAACCCCGTTACAATATTCATGTCTGCGATTAATTGATTAAGGGCCTCGCAACACAGAAAGCATTATCGAGCTTTTTTATCCTAACAAACCACGAGTTTTAATCGATTCCTTATGGGGAAACTAGAAAAATCAGAAAAACGATCGCATAACGCCCTTTTGAGTTTACATAAGTAATACATTGTAAATCACGGTTTGTTAGGTAGAAAGGCTGGGAAAGGCTTCCCGTGTGGCCACGCCCTAAGACACTTCATGGTGTTTTTTTTCTCTTTTTTTTCATAGACCAACGTGCAGCGTGGATGTTTCGGATTTAGTGCAACAAGTGCCCGAGGCATGTGACCGAGATTACCGAAACTTCGTAGATGTTTCGTATACGTGTGTTGATGGTAAGCGGTTGTTCTATCTACAGTCGGGCATGTTTCTAGCCTTTCATGGAAACTCCATAAAGAATAAAGGAATAAACACAAAGGCGTCGTCGTTCATTGTGCATTTTCAAAAGTAAAAACGATAAACGATAAAAGAATTCATTGACCTTGTCGAATCAGCGCATACATATCTATTATTGTATATTTAATCGGAACAGAGTGCTACTGTATTTCTACACTTTTATTTTGCATTACACCACCAAACTACCAATACCACTACCATATTGAGTAAATTGCGATGTGCTTATAGGTCTCGAAGCAACACTTACATATTTACTTATTAACACATTAACATTACCAATACATGTATATGCTTATAGCGTAATACCTCTTATTATATCAATATGTTTATTTTGTGTCCTTTTAGTTTACTATCCTGATACAGACTGCATCGCCCCTACCCATCTCAAAGTATCTCACGATCCAATATTACTAAGCAGCTTCGTCACTCTCGATAAACAATGTGGTGGCTACAAAAATCCCTTCATTCTAACCACCGAACCCGGTCGACAAATCAACATTACGATGCTCGACTATTCCATCGAAAATATAGACCAAAACACGGGTCATTATTGTACTGTTTATGCGACGTTGAGTGAAAATGAGGAAGTCGGAACGGAGACGATTTGCGGAGGAAAGACACCACGTGTGAGTCACGTGATTAAAACGTTGACCAATCAGGTGACAGTGCGTTTTGTGTCGGTGGACGAGGAAGAGAAACAACCGATTTTCTTGTTTAGTGGTCAAGGTAGGAATTGATCTTTGTTTAGGCAAAAAGAACATGCACTTACAATTAAAGTGCCCTATGTATAAAGGTCGTTATTTGTTTACTGTTTTGACAACATCGACGCCTAACGTAATATCAATTGTATATGATATGGTAAATTCTTATCGGACAATGTTATGATTCGTATAGCTCGTGAAAATATTGCTTATGATTCCACAAAACGTTCACTTAATGTGCTATTGAACGAGAATGAAGAGTCATTATAATATTCGTTTCGTAAGAACAAACTGATTTCCTTTTATCTGCTTAGCGAATAAATCTGTCATTTTATTACAGCTGTTGGATGTACAACTCCACACCTTACACCGGAAACAATTTTCACCCGATATGGGAACGAGGCTGACATTTCGTGTCAAGGTCAGGAAGATAATAAACATCACGTGACGTGTGAAAATGGCAAATGGCTGGGTCGCATGGCGAATTGTACAGTTGCGAATACTCATCGAGTGGTTGCAGCGACGCGGTCAAGCAAAATGCAGTTTCTTAAGGGTAGGGTTCGCGAAGAAAATGCAATAATACTAATCATCAAGATTCATGGAAATATGTATCGTCCGATTATATGATTCTTACCGAGAAACATCAAACCCATTACCAAAAACAATAAAAATTCAAACAAAATATATTCTAGTTAAATTGTCGGGTCTTTGGGATTCCTAGTGACTTTATATAATACTACTGCATATTTTGACGCAAAATTATTGATAACTGGTATGACGCTATATCTGTGCAAAAAATAAAATCACACACGTGCGGTGTAAGGACGTTTAACGAGGGTATGACCCACGTTATACGTACGGATTATTAATATTAATTTTACGTACGTAATTTGACGATCGCACTACCCACGTTAGACGTACGTCAAGTTAGTGTTATAAATTTACATACGTAATTTTACGAGGTATAGATTTTCGACCACGTGTTTAGATGTAGAATGGACATTCGGTTGATGAAATATGTTTATATCATGGTTTAATTGTAATTTTGTATAGTGTTTTCTTTTATATATTCGCAATCAAGTTGATGATCTCTATAATTCTGTTGTTGTGTTTATAAGCATCGCTACAAATGTATATTTGTTTGAGTTGCAAACGGGTTTTATCTGTTGCAAATGTTGACAAATAGGATTTGGGGTTTCGTCTGCCGCTTAGAATACGCAAGTTTTAGTATATAAGTAAATAATGAGTCCATATTATCTGGTCAGGGGTTTCCCGCTTTAACAACATGTCTGGTAGCCTATAAACAATAGATAAGTCACTGTAATATATTCTTGTCCATTTAATAACAAATTAATAATAAGTATTAATAATAAAACGGGATAATCTTTATGGGAATTGTTATGGATCTTAGTCGGTTCTTTTTTCAAGGATTGTTGTTTAGGATATAGCAGGTAACTTGATTCTGATTTAAATCGAGTGACTTATTTTATATAAATACTTTTAAATAAACATAATATTTATTTTTAAAAAATCAAAACTAATTCTTCTAATTGCTGAAAATTTTGTAGAAGGGCGGAAGGAAGATTCTAAAGTTCTCTTTTAAAAGCCCCCTCCCCCATACAGAAACAAGACTTTTCTTGTAAATTAATTTCTATTAACGACATTTCATCACAAGATTCCTAGTTCTACAACCTAGCAAAGCTATATAGACCCTGTACGTAAATTTGTTAAGAATACGTACGGAAATCTAACCTCGTGTTCGTAAAACTAATTTTTGCACAGATATAGCGTCATAAACTGGACCCGAGGGCATGGGGTAGGATGGACCTTAGACGAACCCCGTCAACACAGTTATCTCACAGAAAGCCTGGTCTGTGATATCACAGTGAGTATCGAAACGTACCCAGGTTTTGAGAGTCCTGTGAGATTGGTGAGATCATGTGAGCCTTGTGTTAGCTAACACAGGCTCATGTGAGACTATTGTGATATTTTGTGACCTCATAGTGAGCCTCACAGTGTGAGTCACACACAATGAGATTCGCATGAGTCTCACGGAAAGCTCACATGAGCTTCCATGTTTTCTGGGAAGCCTGAGGTGCTTCGAACCCCTTGTCCGAGCGTCCAGCAATCAATGTATATTACTCTCATAACATGAATTTTCATTTTTATTACATGTACATGTGTTTTTTATTACATCTTCTTTATTATGTGTTCTAATAGTCTCTGCTTCGAAGATTTATAGAAGCCGTAAAAGCCTAACATCCCTTATATTTCAAAATAGTATGATCGAGGCCCATAAGGCATTTTCCTGCCCCAGAGGTACGGACCCGCGTTTTTTTTACCATTTCTTTATGAAATAATTTTCAGGCATGTAAACAATTGTTCATGACTGATTTTATTGCAGAATATTCCATATGGACGATAATCCTCGTCGCCCTAGCTGTTACTTGTAGTGTACTAATTACGGGAGTGTTCTGTATCAGAAGGTAGGATTTAGATATGGGATCATAGTATAACCTTTGGAGTTGCATAAATGATATGTGAAAAAGGCTTAATCGCGTGTTCGATTTACTACAATGCATACGAACACACCTTTTTGTCGTTTCAATCTAAGCTAGACTAGAATTACAATAAAACCACTTTATCACGTAATCAAACATTTTGGCGACATATATATGGTGCGCATTTGTCAAAATAATTCGTTATCCTTGTTATCGTTTTTTAGACGTTCGTTACCGCACAGACGAGATATCCCAGCACATGAAAGCACCGACAAAGAGCAGTACTGGCCTCCCCCGCCACCAGAGGCACTGCAATCACATTATGACCCATATAAGTCACATGACAATCTCAACAGCCAATCAAATGCCTACTTTCGAACTTGGCAACTGCAGCGCCCCCACGCGGATAATTGCAATATACAAATGGAACAGCCACCTCCTTATTTGGAAGATGATCAAATGGAACATCATACGATGTCTCGGTTCATTGATCATATTTATGAAAGTCCTAAATTTGAACATGCCGCAAGAACACATGCCTCGCGTAATTTGTCGGAAAGTAGTAGTGGATATTTTGAAGTTGATCAACGGATGACACAAAGTCATTCTTTAGCTGCCATAGGGAGGCCACATTAAATCTGTTGATTTAAATATTTTTTTTATTGAATTAAGGGTGCATTGGATCCTTATTTGTATCAGTATAGTTGCGAATAGTTAACAGTTGCATATCCAATTTGAAAGACTTTACAGGCTAAATGTTTTTATGTGGTATTATGTTATGCATTTACGATTTTTACAAATACATTTTACAAATAACGTTCTATAATTACAGATTCAATCTATTTATGTTTGCGAAATATTTTGGTCGAATTTTAAATAGATATATTTCAGTCGTCTTGTGAAAAAAAATAGGGCGTGGTCACACTGGAATCGTTTGACGAATTTATTTTTATCACAATTGACAATTTTCTTCGAATGTGTAGTTCTACGGAAACTCTTTCTTCTTCTACCATAAATAGCCTATTACGAATGACCCTTATTCCATTAACTAGGACGAAAATAAAATTTGATTATGCTATATCAATTCTTCTATATGTTCATTCCAGCCTAAGCTCGTGGTCTAGCCATTGTTTGGACTGTGCCCAAGGGCCATCACATCGATCGGAATCATACCATTGTATCTTATTTTGGTTTGTTAATATGCACTTATTTTCTCCTCGTTTATTCCTATTGTTTCGAATGAGTGGACTTGAAAGCAAATTGTTTGAGTTTATCTCTTCTGGATTTCAAAGGTTTTATTTACAGATCCATTAGCTTGCCAGGATATCTATGCCCTATATATGGCATGGTCAGTCAAGATATCTAACCTAAAGCGGACTGAAACTGAGTGCAGAGAAATACGAAGCTAAAATAATTAATCAAATGCAAAACTAACACTGTAGGCACCGCACTGAACAAAAATATTATACACAGGATAGATTCTCATCATGATTTCGAAATCAATATTAGTTCGATTATTATGTTTCATAGCTATTACAACAATAGCGCAACTAATACTTTACTCAACAGAGATGCACAAAACAGTCATAGCTCATTCATCTACAGCATGCTTCGACATCGATCAGCCTTTAACTGTTTATAATACATCCGATGCCAATTTTAGAACACTGCTTCTAGAAAGTGGAACACATATGGAGGAATATATAAGGATATCCCTTAATACCACGAAAGACAACCCTACGTATAATGATAATCGTGATATCGCAACGCCACGGAGTTTGAACCATTATTGGACGGCGTATCCCGATGTGAATTGGACAGATATATTTGAAGCGCTAACTAACCGAAATGCAACAGCTCGAGTGGATAAACGGTGTCGTAACGAAACATATGTGGCTCTGTTTGTCCATGTACGGTATTCCAAGATGAATTTGACAAACTATTTGACTAAAATGAGGTAAGCTGTTTTTTTATGAAACTTATAAATCATCCACATGTACTTGTATGTTGATTTGCACTTGTAGTTTCAGTTTGTTTTGAACACGTTTATATGAGTCTATAGGGCCAAATAACAATTTCAAGTTGACCGATATCTTAACAGACGGGTAGTGATTTGCGCAATAGACTATTGTAAACAAACTTCTCATAATTATTGCAAGTTATTATCCCATACTCAGGCGCGGATCCAGAAAATATTGAACCTGGGGGCGCAACAGTATAAATTATGATGCTGAACCGGGGGGGGGGCGCATTTTTTTTTTTGTCTAACATATAAGAACAGGGGGCGTGCGCCGGGTGCACCGCCATCTAAATCCGCGCCTGATACCCATTAGCTATTTTTCCCAGTTAATTGATCACATGGCAATTATATGTACATTGATTGTGAGATCATGGTTTATCATTTTGTTGTGGTTCTTGAGTAACTACTAGCATTGTTAAAACTTAAATGATTTTTTGTTTTCACAGGAAAAGATGGCGGGAGCATAAGAGCTCTATGCAACAGGAAATCAGACTATACTTCGTGTTTGGCAAGGTACCCGATTCGGGATCCAAGTTCCATGTTTGGCGGAACTACGAACTTCAAAAGATAGCAACACACAGCGATGTGATTTCATTAAACGTAATAGACGACTACCTTAACCTAACACTCAAATCTGTATCCATGCTCAAATGGGCATCTGAATACTGCTCAAATGCTAAGTATCTAGTCAAAATGGACGACGATACTTATTTGAATATGACGAATTTATTCCGAGTACTCGATACTTTCGATAAGTATAACGTTACATCATCAGTATATGGACGCGTCAAAGAACCGCATCTTGTTCCGACAAACGGTACCTATTACAATTTGTTCCACACCGACCACAATGTCTACCCATTGGATACCTTTCCCGCGTTTGTCCACGGATTCTTCTATATACTCACGAACGATAAAACGCAAGATATCATGAGACGTTTTGAGCACCCTACAACACCGCTAATTCGTATGGAGGACCTCTATATAACTGGAATAGTGCGCATATTGGAGAATATTACTTTGCTGGATTCAGGGGACAGTGTTCTGGAAGATTGCAACAAAAAAGAAGTTCCGGCACGGAATCCAGATATTCTTGCGATGCATCACTATAATGTGCTTAATGACGCTTGTATGCCGATGAGAAATCACACCAACAAAGTAGTTCACTAATAATCAAGGGATATTCCCGTATTTATTTCACAATATATGTAATGTTATTTTGTTGTCAATATATTGGTGCTTTTTCAATTTAAAGTAACAGAATAAAATAATGTTTCCTCAAAAATATGTTGTTGTTTTTTCGATCAGCATTGTATTGGTAAACTTGATGAAATTAGAGGTAGAATCTACCGTATCTGACATTCTGATGTATATTGCAAACAGGGTATCCCACATTTAGTTTTGAATAGTCGGTTCGAACTGATTCATTTTATAACAAATTGGTCGCAGGGGTAGACTTTACGAATTGACATATGGAGTATGACAGGAAAAAGATTAAACAAATCAAAACTAATTACAACTTTTTGAAGTTTTTTTGCATACGTTAATTTTAACACTTTAGTGGATCTTGGCGTTTTTTGGACAGAATAAGTAAAACCAAATGGTTAAAAGCTCTGTACAGAATCAAAGGTTCGCGCATCAAACCACAATTTTATCGCGCAATTACGCTAAGGTTTCACGCAAAACTAAAAATTTCACATTATCCTTAAAGTTTCGAAATCGAATCATTTATAATGTATGATAAAAATGTGTGCTAATAACCAAATAAAAGCAAGCTACATTTTAAAAAAATACGTCAAAAATGGATTTTTATGACACTTATTGAATGAAATTAACATGTTTTCCTGTTCAAAATGAGAAGCGCGTTTAAGACAGTGTGTTCATATCAAAAGTGAAAATAATTTCAATACAAACACTGAGCGAAAAACCCTTTCGCCGTTTTTGAATGAAGACATGCACTTAATCCCATGTGTTCATCCGTTTTCGCACTCAATTTTTGCAGCGATTTTATAATCGCCCAATACATTCTGTGACATTAGACTCTATAAACTTTTCAAATATGCGTAACATTAAATGGGAGAACCAAGTCTACTTTCATTATGAAAACACATTTTAGGCCGAAAACCGGTGAACACTCAATGTGACTGTTCGCGCATAAAAAAGCGCGATTCTCATTGATTCTTTCATTCAGTGCAGAGCTTATCACATGTGTTTCTTAACCTTTGTTTGCTCTAATGGAGTATTAAAATGTTTATATGACCAAATCGTCATCCAAGTTCATAAACACGTCATACTAAGCGGATATAGGTCATATCTCTATGGACGATTAACTCTTTATGGTCAGTCCATATTTGGCTGGAATAAGCTCATATTCAACCAGTCGTCCCTAAATAATGCGGAAAGGATTGTACATTTGTAATAATACACGTTTATATAATAAACGTGTTACATTGACCTCTGAAAGTCAACACGTGCACTCAAGGAATGGCCACATCGGGAGCTTTTTTTTTCAAACTATTATCTTTGAAGGTTTATTTTTATACACTCACATGTTTGATCCAGGCTAAAGCTTGTTTAAGAAATGTAAAGCCTGATTTTGAATAAATAATCTCCCAGAATGTATTCAGGTCGTCCACGGTGCTTTAAATGTATGCTGAAATAACGACTCGGTTTAAATAAATATTTTGTATTTTTGTTGCTGAGTGCCTGATTCAATATTGTTTCAATTTCAATGGTCATTATATCATAGGGTCGGAAACTATTTGTCCCGCACCGGTCAGGCCATGCGTGTGTCTAAACGTTTGTTAAACGGAATTGTAACGTAAGATTCAAAGAGCTCTGTGTACACGCCATATAAACTATATATTTTAATGTACTAAACCAAATCATTTTATATTTTTGGAATCTCCCACTGTGCCTAAAGTCAATATGTAAATATTTAAATGACACAAAGAATGACCTGGACAGTACTATACGAACTATGCATTATAAGGCCGTGGTTACACTACATAAAAAGAAACAGTTTTTTTTATCTCACGCGACCTGTTTGTAGTCTTACACTTTATAGCAAGGTCGACGTGACAAAAAAACGTAGTTTAACAAACCTTTCCCTTAAAAAGTTGATTATTATACTCCTGTCTAACCGCAGCCTCAACCTGATATATCAGTGCTTTAATGTCCTCATGTGTTTGTATTTAAAGCGCCGTTACCATTAGATGATTCTTTTTCTTGATTTTCTCAAACTTCAAACTTCACAATGAATAATCAAGGGCG
>LQRL01150222.1:1095-11459 GCA_001703475.1 Hydroides elegans
TAATTTTAATGAATTGCGATGGCGGAGAAAACATTTTTAAAAATGCATTAATGAACGGAGACAAAGAGAGTAATTCTATTTCATTTCCTTAACTTGTGTGGGTGGACAGCCGAAATCCGGTGGAAATATTGACGTTTGATATTTCGCGATATAAATGGTTTTCATTTGATGCATCCTCATTAGTGTTTTGGCAGCAAGTATTGCAAAAAAGGCATATGTGTGCATTGAAATCGACACACCTAGATCACAAAAATTAATCGAATTGTCTGTCGTTTTATTATTTGAACAGCGGAAGGAAATATAAAATGTGGACATCTATTTTTTAACGCGTTAACGTTAGTTCACTTACAGGACGTCCATATGCTGTTGATAGGGCGAGAACAAACGCCTGAATCACGCGGGAGTAGTTCGGACTACATGTATAAACGACGTTGCGCCAAAGTCGGACGTTCAAAGAAATGTTATCCGATGTTCGCATGTAAAAAGGACATGATGAAATCAGTGACAAACATTTGAACGCTTTTCTGACGTCAAATCCAAAAGTAAAGTCTTATGTCGAGTGGGTTCATGTATTGAAAAAAAAACCTACAGTGTACGTCCTCTTGATATCATATCCTTTTCAGAATCTGCATCAAGGCTTGCTCAGTAGGATTTCGATGCAAGGCAATGATAGATGCGTTTTTATTATTGTGTATTGAATCATGCGTTCAATCATATAATATAATGTATATTTGTGAATAAACATTTTTGATCGATTCATGGTAACTGAATACGAAATGATAAGGGTTGGGCCCAGCGGGTGAAATAATTGATACGAATTTGCGGGGTGTTTCATGATATAGGGTTGAATCCCCCATGAAGTGTTCTTAGCAGGGGTTAAGGTGATCTGCTATTTGCATGTCAAATCAGTTATAGATTTTTGTCATTTCTTTCAAATTAACCCTCATATTTTTTGTATTGAATACAACTGGTCTATCATTTTTGACGTCTTTACTATGATATGCACTTGGTGAAATCATACTGCATATGTTATTGAACCTCATTCATTTACAGAAAAGAAGATACATCTCAAAGCCATCGTCGAATCTTTATATTTTCTTTGGTTACCTCACCATATACATGTATAGTGATATCATATAGATATCATGCATTAGATCTGGAACCGCTGTATGATTATAGAACTATTTATACGAAATACTAAAAGGAAAAACAATCAATGGATTGGCCAATATGCAATACTAAAGTCAGATACCTAGAATGATAAAAAAAAAATTATAGTCTTTTTCCTGATTAAAATTTTAGCTGATATTCGAATGCTTTACTTATACAAAGATAGTCACATGCATGTTAATCACATTTCATTAAATTGACTTTAAGTTTATGAAAATTAAAGTCTGACGTTCAGAATCGTTGTTTTATTTGCGTTTCCATTTTGCACTCTTTGATCCCGCTTCATGTAATATTTCACCCGCTTGACGTTGAACAAATAATGTAACGTTTTTGACAAGAAGCTGTCATCTGATAGCGTTATTTATGACACGCCTGTCCCATGCAACCTGTAATCTCACGGCCACAAAATACACGTTGAAGGTGTTGTGGGTGTTCGATTATGTTAACTATATCAAGGAATGCATGTCTAAGTACAAAACTTAACTGCTCATGAATGAAAGTTCCCTTTTATGTCGGTAATAATATAAAAATCTGACCATGTGAAACCGATATATTAGAAACCAGTCGATTTTAGTATGTTAGAACAAAACAACTCCAATTTGATAACGCAACCAATATGTTAGGGACTTACATGTACTTGTACATACAATAAACTAACGTTATACTGTGTATGTTCAATTTCTAATGGCATTTTCAAACATTCGCATAATATTATACATACGGTTAACGCATTTAACCAATTATCCATATACACACACTTCTTTGACCGAAGAATGTCGCGAATATACATTTGTACTTTGATTCATAAAGTATACAGATTGGTTCCTCGATTTCCCTCCATCGGTAAATTCATATAATTTATCTAAAACACGCAATCTGCGATCTTTCATTACCCAAAGGGGCGTATCTATAATTCATCCACTGTATAATACCAACGACACCGAAACGTTAATTACACGTTATAAACACGTACTCTGGTGAAAGGCGTAAGATATTGTTACGTAAAATGACAAATCGGTTGTTCTTTAAACGAGACAAATCGTTCCACTTCAACTTTCGGAATTCCGCGAATGACTTGAAATGAAAGGGCGGACAAGGAGTTTTATTCAGAAAATGGATTCAATTTGATTTAAGTGATAGCTGATAAACGGATGTAGTAGATTTGAATATAGGAATGCGTGGGCTGTGTGGACTTGTTATTGAGTATTGTGGTGTGTAATGAATAGTGCTTTTCATGAGTTTGTTTTGTTTTATTGAATGTAAAGTCGTGATGGCGAACCGGCAAAATGTAATTAAAAATTCCATAACAGGCTGGAAATACATAAATATAAAGCATCTAAAATATTGATAGCCACAATTTACCCTATGAGAGGACTATTTTCACCCTAATTTGTATGCATGTTTGATAACTACATGTATGTACAGCTGAACATTATCTTGCGTCATCCGTATTTGAGAAAATGAAATAACAGTAGGCCTGCTAATGGTGTGCCATTAAAACATTTAATTAAGTTATTTGCTCAATCCGAACGTTTTATGGTTGAATATAAAGCGTTATGAAGAAAATAGTGTTTGCAAAAATATAATGTTGTTGTTATTCTGCGCTTGGGTGCTGGTTGATAAATATGAAATAACTAAGTTAAGTAATGGCTAATCATTCGATACAAAAGTTATATAGTAAGGTAAATCATATTTGACCCTATCGTCGAATTGCATGTGGACCCTTTAAATTATAGCCAGTAACAAACTGTCTCTTCCACAAATAATTGCTGTCTGGCGCCAACTTTCATTACAATTTCAAAACGAATAAACACTGACCCAATCCTAAATACCCAAATTATTACGCTTTTAAAGTGAAATTTTATAAACTTACAAAAATATGGTTTTCACGTGGCTTGATTTTTGGGCCACCTTCAATATATATAATGTATTTATTTTGTTTATTTTACTTATTCGCGTTGATTTATAAATAAATATTTCATGCAAATACTAAATGTGAAGGTTTAAAGATATCTTATTTTGCTGCTTCGTTTATAATACGCGTTTTTGCTATAATGTACATGTACATGTATATATTTATTTCCACGAAAATATTACAATTATTTTTGTTGATATAAATGTTGTTCGATACACACATAATGTTTTTGTTACTTACTAACTTTGGTATTTATTGCTTTTGTTTATATATGCACGAATTGCTAATCTTTTATCTATACCTACATTATTAAATTTATTTAAATATGATTTGCATTTATACATGTATAGCACTTATATACCCTTATATGTATATGTATTGCACTTATTCATGTATCTCACCTAACCGTGCACCCAAACCCTCTAACTGGTTGTAGCTGTGTTGTGGTCCTAACAACCTCTCCCCATAACCTCACCATGGTAACCCTTGCACGTGACCTAACCTTGACCTTGGTGCTGGTGACCTTGACCTTCACCTTGGCAGCCACGTGGTCGTTTGAAGGACGTGACCTGGCGCCCGAGAAGATCGTGGACCAGATCAAGAGCAGAATCAGGCGACAGAGTGAGTACTTTTGACATGTTAAATGCAAAAATGTTGATTTTTTTTATATAAACAAACTATTAATGCATAAAGCTACTTAAGGCTGTGTGCATAGAACATCCATCTCGCAAAAACGTTACATAAATTCACAGATAACCCACACTTAAGCAAAAATATGTTTTCACCCTTTTTCGTTGGTTAAAATATATGAGAAAAAAGAGTAAATTTTGGAACAATACAACTGATACACAAGTTACGGACGCATCGATTTTGGAAGGAATTAAACCATATTTGCTATTCAAAACTCCTTTTATTTGCTACCGGATAATCTAAACTAATCTAAACTTAATGTTTAATAAAATATTTGTTAATAATATATCTATGTTATAATTAAACAAGCATATTTAATATATATTTATACATTTTATCTTCCTCCCAGCCAACGAAGCATGCAACCTTGCCGACATCGTTTTTGTCCTCGATTCATCCGGAAGCATCGGTCTCGTCAATTGGCAGAAAGTCTTGAACTTCACAAAGAGCATCGCCGGTGGATTCCAAATCGGACCAGATACGGTGCAGATTGGGGTTAATTACTATGGCAATTCGGTGCGACTGGCCTTCCATCTTAATAGGTAAGCGATATATGTAAGATAAAGGATAAAAGGAGTAAATGATAACCGAAGACATTCTACGAAACGTTTTTTTTGCCCTAGTGATCTCGAGGAGCCGATTTAGAAAGAATCCTGATGATTTTGCTCTTTTTATTTTGTTGATTAAAAAAAGTAGGGTCCTTACTTCCGCAAAATAAACGTGTTAAAGTTGTCCTGCATGATGCATTCCATAATGCTTCCTTCTTGTCATAAATATGTTTACTTTTTATTTGACATATCACTTATGTTACATATGCTTGGATTCGATCTTATAAAATGAATGTCATTTAATAGCATTTCCTATAGTTTTCCCATACAATTTGCATATAACAATTTTTACCTCGTTTTCATAGTTTCGAGAACACAGAAGACGTGTTCGCAGCCATCGACGCCATTCCCTGGTTGGACGAAAACACTAACACATCTGGAGGAATCAGGCTCATGCATCAGGAGATGTTCACGCCAGAAAACGGTTAGTCTTGCTTATAGTTGAACATATGACTTTAGCTATATCGTGGTCGAATATACTCAATTTAATCCCGTTTGTATCCTTGATTTGTGTTAACAATCGAACTTAAAAGTAAATAACACACATATTGTAATAGATCGTGGTTCACATGACCGTCTTCATTTCATTTGAGTCAAGTTGTAAATGTAATTATTACTACAACGTAAAATTGAGCAAAATATTTTGTATCAATTACTCAATGATAGATTTGTCATCTGTTAAAACCAATAAGGTTTTTTTTTGTTGTTGTAACATTAAATCTTAATTTCTTCATCTTTCCTTATTCCAGGCGCGCGATCCGACATTCCCCGCTTAGGCATCGTGATCACAGACGGGGTGTCTACTTATGACGAAGAACTCACGATCCCAGAAGCAAACATTGCTAGGGACAAGGATATCATCATGTTCTCTATTGGTGAGTGAATGTGAGATTATGGAATATTGAAACCGATAAACTTTGTTGCATGATTCATATTTATACGTAGATTTATTTAATATGATAATGTTCTCTGTTTATTAAAACTACTTGAAAACTTTCTCATGATAAGCTGTTCGGTTTTGTCTAGTTCTTTCAGTATAATTGTTGTTATTTACTAATGTTTCGCTGCTCTGCATGCGTTGTTAAGGAACTACAGCGTGACGAGGACGAGCTTCAAAACATCATTCTTTTACATAGCCTCTTTACATCTTGCACAATGCTTTTTCATAAAACAAATATGTATTACCATGCGTTTTGCTGTGTTGAGTATAACCACCGAAACGATTGTTCTTTCTGTCTTTCACCAGATGGTGACGAGCTACACGACTATGCATTATCGGTTGCTATGCATAAATGGTTCTATAAACAAAAACTTGATTATTGTTCCGTTGCCTAGGTATCACGAACGCGACGAACGAGGACGAATTAAGAGGAATCGCCAACTCGCCCCCAGAGGAGTTTGTTTTCGAAGCAGACGATTTCGACGCTTTGGCCGCCATTCAAGATTTGGTCGTGGTCGCGGCATGCCAGGCCGCTGCTGGTAAGAAAAACATATTTCATTGACACATTGGTTTGCATTTATCTTCAATATATATTTCATATGGATATGCTGATAAGATAGAAGATATTACATTCTGGAAACTACCGATGGGTCTCATTTGGTGGGTTTATTATCTTAATGTACAACACGGATTGTTAGTCTAACTCAATATTTTATAAGAAATACTTTATAAGGCTCGATTATATTGATAAGGCATACATAGGACTTAAAAAGGACATATATAGGGCATATTTCTATCCACCGTTTTCTTAAATATCTTAAACTCTATCCACTGTTTTCTTAAATATCTTAAACACGGTACAGCTATCCAAGGCTTTCACAAATACGTATGAATGAACTTCATTAAAACCTTCCCCTACAGAATGCCGCAACAACCCTGACCTCGTAATGATCCTGGATCGATCCGGAAGCATCGACCAAGCCGACTACGCGCTCGTCAAGCGATTCATGAGTGACATCATTTTGGATACGAATGTAGATACGGGAGAGGCGCAAGTGGGACTGATTGCGTTTAGTGATGAAGCTGACATTATATTCCATGTTAGTATTTAGTTTTATTTCGGAAATGGGGTTCTTAGATAGAGAGCGAGAGGGAGAGAGAGGGGAAAAAGAGATTGGCTGCCTAAATAAAGCTTTAGTATCGCAATAGCATAATTGTTTTATTCGAGAACTTTCTTTGGTAACGCCTTATTAGTTCAGATATAAATATCACATCATATATAATAAACGCGTGATTAACTGGAGTAGATACGGGCTAGGGGTTTGAAAGGCCGCGATCGCGGTTTCCCTGTTTGCACATACATGTATACCTAAACTTAAATTTGTTCGCCTTTGCTTGCTCTGAAATAATGTTATTCCATTGGCGCCCCCGGTTAAACCTTTTCTGGGCCCACGCCTGATATTATAAATTTTCACTTCTTAAACAGGTCTAGTGTGATTCGATTCAGAAGGTAGAAAGGTGAAAGTGAATAATGGGAACATACAAGAGCCGCGATAGATTGAAAAGCAAATTGTTCATCTTATAGATCCTATTTCCACGACATATCTCAAGTCATGGAAATATATTTTTTATATGATTCATTTCATATTCCTGACCAGATGAATGACATGGCAACCCGTGACGATATCAACGCCCAAGTGCTCGCCGTGGATTACGACGGAGGCAAAACCAACACGGCCGAAGCACTCAGGCTTGCAAGGGAGGTCATGTTCACTGAGGAGAACGGAGATAGACCTGGTTAGTATTGATGAATAGATTGTTTTTGTTTATATATATATTGCTTAAAGTTATTTTAAATGGAGTTTCCGCTGTGATATTGCGACATATCATCCTGTCTCAGAGATGACGGATGGGCCGTATATGTTAACATAAATTGAATTGATAAAAAAGTACAAATATTATATACACTCGATATCCTTTATGGTGCTGAAAGGCGTGTTATTGCAAGGGAAGATACGTTCATAGTTTTGTGACGACGGATCAATCATGTTTCCGTCAGAAAGTCAAGTGCGTCGAACATAATCTCTATTCAAGTCAAGCAGAAAAGAGATTATGCGCATATTTAAAAAGAATAAAACAGCACGAGAAGAGAAGTAAATATATGTGCGCTTTCATATGCACTAAAATCTACATAAATCGGGAACGTCTAAGATATATTCTCGATCGGCAATTTTTCGAACGCTCTTCTATGACATAAATACTATTTAAATAAGCGGTATATTAAGGTGGCATCCATAGAACATTTCTGTGAAGCTTAAGTATAAATATTGGTAAAATTAAAAGACAACTAAATATCCTTGACTAATGAACGAATCCATGAACGAGAGTTATTCTCCTATGGTTTTACCTATACACTACAAGGGCGAACGCCAAAGGCAGCTTTTCGAATCTTTTTGAAGAAATTAAAGAATAATCATATGCATTGTTCATTGTTATATTCTTAACACACATTAGCTCATATTACAAGGGCGTTGTCATTCAATCAGTAATACGGAAACCCTAAAACTGGTCCATGCGTGGTAGATAATCGGTAAAACAGATACATTTTGGGTTAATTAATGCGAGACTCAAAGTACATATAAAAAGGTGTGTTTGTTGATGGAATGTCGGTACAAAAAGACATTAAGCTCCCTTGCAATCGTTTCAATATTTGCAAAGACAAAAGCTCCATTTTTTGGATAAAGACCTAGCTCTTTTCACATAGAGCTATATGTTTGCGATGGGTATCCTTCAACACATCCAAAGGATTCAAGGGTGAAGTGATTATGCAGGTTTTTGCATGAATAGCTATATGGTAAAATGTCACATTTATGACATAAGGCATATCAAATATCACTAGAAACTATTCATACTCCTTTCGGCATAATTGGTACTTTGCCTACGCCGTTATGTTTGATTTGCCGAAAGTTCAAGAACCTGATAAATATTGGATTTACACTTTTGATCAATCCATGTATCACGTTTTTTATGCTCAATACATTTTGGAGAATATTTCACGATGATTAAGAAAGGTCAAAATATATGCATGGTTCGCTGAAATAATATATATATATATACAAGAGGTGTTCAGTTTAATTTGTTACACTTTCATTGTGCTGTGAGGACAGCGCAATGAGTGGAACCAATAAAATCCCTATTACAATAATGTTATTTGGCCCTTATATTTTTATTATAGCCAGTCCGATTTAATTTTCAACCATTCTAAGAAATAGAAATGATGAAAACCCTGAAGGTACTGTTTTTTGCCTTTTGAAATCTGGATCGGGTATCACACAGATCCAGAGACATCTCAATCGTGAAGATTTTTATGTCAGTCGAATTACTACTCATTATGTTAAAAAAACTAAAACGGAAAACAAATAAAAATGCAATTTTGAACAAGAAAAAAACACGTGGTTTGTAGGATATATTCCAAGGCTTCTCCTGATGTGGTCAAGAAGATCCGGATTCTGATCTTCAAAACAAACCCGGCCACCAAGCGCGATATTGCGAATAAATAAGGGTTGTGTCCAGCAACTTTTAATCATGTTACCAAATTCACAATGAAATGTCGAGTTAAGAAAAACCCGAAAGTCCATCAGCTTACTCAAGCTAATGTTGGAAAACGACGGGAAAGATCCTGAAGGATGTACCTGATACTCAACGCAAGAACATGGAAATACTTTGGGACAACTGGCTTAGTAATGTTTTATCCAAGTAGAAGAAATGGAAAAAGACTAGTTTATTACGTTTGAGAGGGTTTACAACCTGAGCATAATATGCAGTAAACGAAACGCGACGAATTTGCTCCTGGATTCGTGGTTTGGGCGGGAATGAGTGCTCACGGGAAAACTAGCCTTGCGTGTATCGATATGAATATGTATGTGAACTCGGATACCTATATTCAAAAAGTGCTAGGGCTTTTTGTGAGAAAATATGTACGCATTAGTTTCCAGGAGAATTGAAAAACAGCATGGTGTTCTACTAGGATTGCGCATCTTCTCATACGTCAATATGGACGCTGTTGTATATCGACGACGCCGATATAAATTATGTTTCACCGGAAGACTGGAGGCCTAAGTCACCTGATACCGCCCACATGGATTATGGTTTTGGTGGCATCTTGACAAGGGAGCTACAAAAGAAATCCACACGGACCCTAGCTGGTCTTAAGCGTATCCTCAAATTTGCCTGGACCGACCAAATCCAGGATGTATTTCGTAGGGCTCTTCACAGTTGGCCGAAACGCAGTAGACTTATATATTATAACCATCGATAACACATTAAACATCTGTTAAAATTAGAAGCCTGTAAGTTGTATGGTTTTAATTTTATTGCAAAATGAAAAGTGTAACAAATTAAACTGAACACCTCTTGTATATGTTTGCATATCTATCTAGAGATACTCCCACATTAAAATTGTTATGTTTAAATTTAACAACACACACTCAATAGCAATTTTACTTGTATTATGTTTCAAGTTACTTGATAGTATCTTTTGCATCTACTCAGATTGGATTTGAGTTTTCATACTTGAACATTTAAGAGCATTAGTGATAAAACTTCAAAAAATGAAAAAAAAAGAATGGTCAAAATATATGCATGGTTCGCTGAAATTCTGTTTGCATATCTATCTAAAGATACTGTCACATTAAAATTGTTATGTTTAAGTTTAACAACACACACTCAATAGCAATTTTACTTGTAGTTTGTTTCGAGTTACTTGATAGTATCTTTTGCATTTACTCAGATTGGATTTGAGTTTTCATACTTGAACATTTAAGGTCATTAGTGATAAAACTTAAGAAAAAATGACAAGTCTATGATTACATCAAGTTTTGGGCGAATATATTGCTTTTGGGCTTAGCTTATGGTATCTTGAGTGCGATTTTAGGTAGAAGAGTTAAAGCGTAATGTTTTGACCGGCCTTAAGAGAACCCAACCACGAATATGTTGTTGGTTTGATATGAAACATTTCAGTGGAAACCACCCCCCCCCCCCC
>LQRL01150230.1:0-12439 GCA_001703475.1 Hydroides elegans
TATAGGACAATTAGATAAGAGTAGTTTACGCGGTAGTTTTCCGCGCGTAGCAGTTAATTTGCATACCATTTACATACACCTCAGCAGTGAGCATTTTTTTCTCCATCGTTGACCACGCCGTTTCCGCCTGGCCGACCGCTTCATATACCCAGCCTTTAGCCCCAAAGCCAGCGCCTCAGTATATAAGATATTTTTCTCGGCGTGGGCGCTCATAATTCTAAGTTAAGTCAGAGGACATAGATGCGTATATGGAGTGATCGTGTCAGGGAACACGTGGCCAACGATAATTAAAGTATTTTGGATATATACTGGATAAAAACGCAATAATTGGCAAGTTATTTTAATTGACTCGATTTAATATTTTTCCTTTCATGTAATATGTTTTAATGTGTTTATTGGTAATTTATGCACCTCGATCGCGCACGCTTCAGTTACAAGTTGACTTTAATTTCATATTCTTTTTTTTTATATCCATAATCAGTACAGATTATGTCGATCGCGCTAAATATATGTGTAGCTAGTAATTAGGTTGCACCACTATTTTGTATGGTTAAATTTAACATGTATTCGCTATAAAGTGTCATCGCCATGTGGCTTTTTAACGGTTGTTTTATATGGGGTTTCTATTATATGTTTATAGATAATCAGTTGGAAGAGATACGTTGCACGAGACCAGTGAGTCTGCAATAAACTTATTAGACTGCATAATCAATCTGCTATTTTTATTTTCGTTGTGCTTGTTAACTGACCGATCCGGCGCTCCTTACGCAAGCTCGTTTTTATTTTTTATACATTTGTTTGTGACGGTTCTAAGGTTGTGGGTCATACATCACGTTCGAAACTTAAGGGAAATGCAACTAAAGTGCCCGACCAAGCCGATCGAATCGAGCTGGGCGCTTCGCAACTCCCTTCCGGGCAACTATATATGACTCAAAAACTCAATAGCCGTCGCGACATCTCTACTATAAGGCAGTGTCCTTTACAGTCTACATCATGTGCTCGACATCCTAGACTTTTAGTATACTTTGTCTGGATAAACGAATGCTTTGTCTGTGTTTAATTTTCAACAATTCTATTAGATGAATTGAAACCAGATAAGTTCACTACTAAATATTGTATATGTTTCGAATGCGTTTTTATTGAAATCAAAATATCAAATTTCGTCCAGAGCCCTGATTCTCTTGCTGTAATTTGCAAAGAATGTTTTCGGAGGTTTAGGTAATCTAGCTGAGTATTAATTTTACTTGTATTATGTATTAATAGTTGCTGTTTCTAGCACTACAAATTTGTAATTTAATAGAATATTCATATTTTAAATAACATATGAGCAGTAATCGCCTGAATATTGATAGCCTATAGGTATATAGAATATAAGTCTAGAATTGAATGATTTTCCATGTGCATTTTTATGTGCAAGCCAATGCAAAAGTCAAAAACCATGCTTTAAGAATTTCAGGAGGATATAGTTATTATCCTAAGACATATCAATCAGGAAAATGAAATAATAGTAACGATAAATTATGAAAATAATAGAGTGAGCAATAAACCGAGGAAGCGAAAATTGCGACCCTGTGTTACAGAAGTAGGCAAAAAGATGACATTTTGTGCGATTATTTATATTTTCATTACATGCATTATTTGCTTATTGGTACACCTATAAATGCTATTAAAATCAAAGTTTTCAGTATTTGTTTACATAGATAAATTCACATGAGAACACAAAAGTATGCTTCTAGGTGAGCAATAAACCGAGATGGCCTTCTATATCTTGCCGAGTAGGTATTAACTACCGTGTAACCACAGATTTGATATTTTGGCATAGAAACCTTTACTTACTCTGTTTCTCTTATCATAATGGTTTTTATTTTCGAGGTGTTTCGATGCGTTGAGGTGTTTTATCATTGTTTGAATTGGAACACGACATAATATGCATTTTTGAGGCAGCATAAAAATAAGTGGATATAATATTATTGCATTCCTGATTGGTAAATGTGTTTGAGCATCAGTCTGTTCCACTACATTTGTAGACTTAAGTAAATATAAAGATTAAGATCGCAAATGCCATCAGGAATATACTACTGCTCCAACTGTATAAAAACATTGAGATTTTCTCCGATCGGGTTTTTTTTTTTCAATGGAAATTTTTCTCCGGTTTTCGATTTCTCAATGTTTCAAGTGCTTTTATAGCCAAAGATAAACAGTTTTGAAAAATGGGTCCTGGTGCCCTTCATATTTATCTTTCTGACCCTCTTTATGTTTCTGAGAAAGCGAGCAGTTTTGACCCAGCGATACTTTCTCCTCTGAGAAAATACCATCTTGTGGCTAGACACAAAAGCAAAAACAAAGCAATTTGAAAGTATAGATATTATAATGGGAAAGTTCATTCGCGTGTTGTATGAACATGCCCAAAGGCACGTCATATAAAACAGGGCATCGATTCTGAGGAACACACGAGACATGATCACTCTCTCTTATATGTCCTAAAACCCAATTTTGACGTTACATGTTGACAGATGGGTTCCAGAAATTTAGTTCTAGGTGACATTATTTATAATTTATAGTATATACATAGACTGTCTTTAATTGCACAATTAGACTGATTGGGCTGATAAGGACTTGAGACAGCGATTACCGACATATTTGACCTGATAGTGGTGGAACGCTCCCCCTAATATTTGCAACCAAGAAAAATACCCTTTAAAATTCCCTCCACATTAAATTAAATGCGGTCCTCGTAGCTTCCCGATCAGTAATGACGTCGTTACATCGTCAAGGTTGCGTCAAATATAATAAAAAGGGTGTCCGGACAATTGCCCCCTGGACAATTGCCCCCATACCAACTCCCCCCTCTTTTATAATCAACCGATAACATATATAGAATGTGTTTAAAAACAAGATAACTTTTGTGATAAAAATACCATACACATATAACTTATATCACATACAACTGAAATAGACAGTCGCGATTTTTGCGGTTATTTTGTGAATTTAGAAGGAGCGCCAATTACCATTGTGTTTGTTTCATGTTAGCTATCGCTTGCTAGTTACCCTTACATTAATTTAATTGTGATTTAAATAATCCGTAAACATATTTATTCATCATCAAAGATCTAAATAAATTCGGGCTTTACTTTCTATCAGCCTTCAAATCTCATAAGAATAAAACTTGTAGTGTTGAGTTACGAAATTATACTTTTCATCCATTGAACTATCTTAAATTTTGAAAATAATATTGATCGAATTTACATTTCCGATAAAACAGTATGTATTTTGCAATCAAAATATTCTAAAATCATTTTTGTTCATTATATAGATAGGGTGCGTCAATTTTAAATTTTACACCTGGTGCGTTTTATTGGTATTTAAAGTTAATTTAAAATGAAGCCGTGGTTCATGATTGGATTTATAGTTATATGATTCAAACAGCTATGAGAGTGTGTTCTAATGACATACACCTCGATGGTAACACCGTTAAAAGAAATAATCGGGGCAATAGCTTAAAATAACCTGAAAAGTGCGTCATTCCGTCTATAAAGCGCACGAATCTCGTATATTTAGTAAAAAAAAGCTTGCTATGAACTATTTTCATATAAGTTAAAAATCATTGTTGTTTCTCTCAACAATCCACTCAATTCATGAGAATTTATTTTACCATTCATCAACCACGTAATAAATATATAGATCTTCTGCAAATCAAAACCTTAAATCCACTAAACATGGTAAGGGCCTGGCCCCATTGAAAGTTTTTTTTTTCTTGTTTTTTTTTCCAAACAAACTGTTTTCCAATGTAGAAGTCTACTCCTTACGCAAAATCAAAAACATCGAGCGGTTAGGTTGCTTTTTGAGTTTTCCATAAGGAGTACAATTGAAGAAAGGGTTTGTTAGGTATAAATGCAAGAAGAGGCTTCCAATGTGGCCATCCATGCCCTTCATTTGGCCTCGTCTCTATCTCACATATCAATGTGACATTACATAATAATTTATCTATATGCATCATGTATGATTCTAGCATAACAAGAACTACTTCTTTCACGTTAACCCATAACTAATATCTATATCTATACCAATATCTATTACAATCTAGATAATCATAAGGTATATAAAGATTTGTCATATTACTAGAGTGTTTGTTACTTACGTATGTGAGTATAACTAGTAAGATTTCAAAATGCTGAGCTTCTGTCTGTTAGCTGTTCTTTTACCGTGTGTCTGTCATGGTAGGTTTCTAAATGCATTGTTCTATCGATGTCTATATGGCTAAACGTAAAACGAGTTATTTCCTAACAAAATATAGCATATTTTAATATTTGGAAATAAGTAAAATATAGAATTTGGAACATCAGAACATAGTCTTACTCTTTAAAAGTACCTGGTAGGGATACATTCCCAGATAACCATAATTGATCATAAATTGAATAGTGGAATTTGCCTTTTTTATTAATGAAAATATAAGTTTTGGAATGTTTAAAGACATGTCAACAAAATTTCTGAAATCATTCATGAGAAAACAAATGTGGAAATTTTCCGGACAAATAATGTTATTAGTTTTTGACTTGCTGCAATTTTCCTGGGTAAGTAACATTTTTCTTGTGGACATAGATTTTCTTTGTTGTTGAAAAAAGCAAAATCAATCGAGTTAATTCTTTTTTTATTTTTTGTTTTGGTAGCTAAGTGGTTTTATGTTCCTTTAAGTTGAGATTATACATGTTTTTCCATCCGAGCTGTCAACCAGTCGAACCCTGACAAGATGGCACAATTGCAATGTAGAGTCCAAGATACTGTTTCGAAAAGAAACCTTTTCTTGTGGTTGAAAACATCTATTTTTTCGTGGTCATTTATATTACCATTGTGGTTATACAGGCTTTTCCGTCCGAGCTGTCAATGGTTCGGACCCAGACGAGATTGCTCAATGGCAATGTTTAGTCCAAGGCAATATGTCACAAATCCAACTTTTCATTGTGATTAAAATTATGATTTTCCCATTGATATAAAAATAATCATTTGGTTATACAGTTTTTTTTCCATCCGAGCTGTCAATGGTTCGGACCCTGACCAGATGGCGCAATTGCAATGTGGCGTTCAAGGCGCTGTATTGAAAAGAGAACTATATAATGTAGCTTAAACATGTTATTTCTACTGATATACACCTAAATATTTTGGTTAAATAGGTTTTTCCATTCGAGCTGTCA
The DNA here is from genome assembly GCA_001703475.1 of Hydroides elegans. NCBI lineage: Eukaryota > Metazoa > Annelida > Polychaeta > Sabellida > Serpulidae > Hydroides > Hydroides elegans. The sequence continues at coordinate 5,190 of LQRL01150230.1, forward strand.
ATGGTTCAGACCCAGACCAAATGGCGCAATTGCAATGTGGCGTTCAGGGCGGTGGCTCGTTCAATGAAGAACAATATTATTTAGATCATGGAATTCCCACTAACCTCAGGCTATATCACACAAACACCGTGGACGGGTGAGTATATGTTAACATCAAATCAAAACATCAAATTAAATTTAAAATAATTGCTATTAGAATGGAGATCAGTCCCCCGAATTATCTAGTAATGTTTCTTCATTTACTATTTGCAAGATGATTAAACATGACTTTTTTATTCATAAATGAAAGGTTCCGTGCTCCGTGTGTTAAGGTCAACTTGACATGTTTTGCCAACCTTTATTTCAAAGTTTCACCTGATTAAAGATCTATAATATAATAATACTTAATGTTTTCAGGAAAATACCGTAACATATTTGCCCCGAGGGAGACCGTCCGGGAGTGACCGAAGGCGAAGCCTGAGGTCCCTCCCGGGCGGTTTCCCGAGGGACAAATATTTTACGGTATTTTCCTTTCATGCTTTTTGTGTTTATATTCTTAAATTGAAATGATAAGTAAGACCATGCGCACTGTCCAAAACCAAAAAATATGGATTTTATTGACTTAAAGCGTCCAACGACATGTCACCCGGGAAGGTAACGTTAAGAATAACAATTACGCAATAGATGCGCTTACGTATGAAAATTTGCATTGTGACGTAATTATTGCGTCATCGTAAAAATACGGCAATTGGAAAGCCCTGTGACGCGTCTTATGTTTTCTTTATAGAAACAACGTCAAGCATGAAATAATATATACTTGAACTTTGCAAAAAAATATAATTTCGTCGTTTGCCCTTTGTCTATTATTGTTTAAATGACTAAATTAAAAACCGATGATGGCTTATCACTCAAAACGTCATTTTTTGTCAATTAAAACAATGTTGCACGGAGCCCTTCAAATTTATTGGATTTTTAGATTGGCTTTTGGCTAGACAGGGGCGCTTCAATACCCTTGGTCAAGCTTTCTCCCAAAAGTGATGTAGATAAAGGCCAAAATACCATAATCAATCCCATATTTTAGACATACCTCTCAACTATGTTACTTGCTACAGTTAGGGGATTCGCTTTAAATAGGAAACATAATTCGAGCTTTAATTTAAATTTAATTGGCATATAGCGATATATACTGACGCAAAGTAATTACGCAAGTGTATCTTTGTATTGCAATATTTTTATTATTATGGCGGCAAACGTGAATGTTATACCACATGTTGAACTTTATTACCTACAACTCTATAGGTAGTCTCACCCCAATAGAGTTAACCGTCTTTGAGTAAACTGACCAATAGATATATCGTACATATAGACAAATGGCGGGTATGTCTATTGCTTTAAAATGTTTGAAAACAACGTGGAAGGCTTGTATAAGGAAAATCGGGAGCTTTGCAAAACGAACGAAGTCAAAATATCCACAAATCAAAATGCCACGGCTTTCGGAACATGAAAGATGACAAGCCATCGGCATGTTGAAGGATGGTTGTTTACCAAATGACGTCGCCAGAAGATTTGGAGTGGCTTTGTCAACCGTTAGCAGACTGCAACAGCGGTATATACAGACTGGCTTTGTAAAGGTTCGCCCGCGATCTGGTCAACCACAAGTAACGACGGCCGCGCAAGATCGCGCGATTCGAACGGCGCATGTGCGGAATCGGTTTCTCACCGCAACAGCAACGGCACATGTCACCCCAAGTGGACATAATGACCGCATCAGTCGGCAGACAGTACTAAAACGACTGCCGGAACACGGGATTCGCCTCATAGGACCTACGTTGGACCTGTTCTTAACAACCGTCGGCAGCGTATGCGAAGGGTTTGGGCAGCTAAGCTAATCATTCCGGAAATCGATGGCTATTACATATGTAGAGAAGGGTTGTGTTTTCAGACGAGTCGATGTAAACTTTTTCGGGAGTGACGACCGCAGCAGAGTATTTTGGCGACGAGGTGAAAGATTCGCTAGACCGTGCGTTCACGAAGTGGATAGGTTCGGAGGAGGAAGCGTGATGGTATGGGGTACCATCCGATTTGGTTGGAGATCACCCCTCCTTGTCATTCAAGGAAACTTAACTGCTGCGCGCTATGCAGATACCACCATAGAAGGTCATATCGTACCATACTGTACATACGACCGTCAGGCCATTTTTATGCAGGATAATGCGCGACCGCACGTACCTGGAATATGTATGGATATTCTTCGGAATAACAACGTGCAAACCCTAGACTGACCTCCGTATTCATCCGACATGAATCCGATGGCGCTCATCGAGGAATGGTATCTGATACCTCAATGGAGAATAAATAGACTGATCACATCGATGGCGCGACGTGTACGGGCCCTGATTGCGGCTCGCGGAGGTCATACAAGATACGGATTTGGAAGATTTGCGTCATCACATGAAACGATCGATAATTAGGATAGCATAAATATTGTCGATGCGTTCAGTATTTTTGGATAAGATAACCAATGTATGAAGAAATATTGTGTCAAAATTTGAGAAAGGTACGCCTTATACGTTAATTGTGAATGTACAATTGCGTTTTTACTTTGCGTCAGTGTATATGCGCCTATCGATGAAAATGTCACAATCTAAATGAACCATCCCATCGGTGGATATAAATTCCATATTAAATGCCAATAAACCATATAGACTTCATTGTTTATCTAACTTTAATTTTTATTCAGCGTTCAGTCGCTCTATGGTGATGTAGGGACGACCCCCCTTAATGAAAGCGCCGCAGTAATAAGAGGACATTTCCTTTCATTTATGAATTCGCAATATCTAGGGGATTTCCAAAAACTATAATGTTATATACATATGGCAGTATAACTAATATGGCATTGTCTTTAGTATTAAGCTGTCATCTATTCTCATCCAATCCTCAGTATTCAGTTGGCCTATGGCAGTGTATGGGCTCCCCTTCACGGCGGTACTATCATACTAATATACTAGCATATGGGCTCCGACCTGGGTGCCCATAAACTATACATGAGGATTCAAACCATACATTTTCCGCATAAATGTGAATTGAATTTTTACGATGACATCCTGATATATCTCAAGCGATTTTACCAAATTTATTGTGAGATGTTTCTTATCTTTATCTAAGCAATAAAACTGTTCCCGCCCTTTATTTTGCAGATATGTTTGGCATGTAAATCGAACAGCACTGAGGATATCCAATCATTCGCGATGATCCTTAATTTAGAAAATGTCAAACATCAAGCTTTAAATGTAAGCCAATGTCACATTATCTGCATTTGATATTTAACATGTGGCCCACCTTATTTACATAAAAATAGGGATCCTATAACCTTGTAAAATAGTAAAGACCTAAATTGAATTCTCTTGAAATGCCAACCCCAGTTGTCAAACAACATAGTTTTTTGTTTGTCTTTGACACGACCCGCATACGTGATTATGTAAGCCAGCCCATTGTCTACGATTTCGGACCTTCTATAAAAACACCATATTCCTCCTACAATGCTTAAGATCGTCCTTGAAAACTGCCTATCCAAAAACATGTAAATTTCCAAAATCAACAAGATAAAACATATCTAAATAGCAATAACGATATCAAATAAACATCGTGAAAATTCTGAATCTAATGGTGTAATTTTTAATCACGCGATATAATGATATCTATATTAAAATTGGATTCAAACAGGTCGCGATAGTCAAATTTGGAAATTAACAGGGCATCCCCTTGGTGAAGGATCTTTCGTCAGTGGTTTCGAGATGGCTCCCAATCAATTTCCAAAGTATAATTCAATTTAATTGTCAATGTATAGTGCAGCATCCAGTTGGCCTATGGTGATGTTTGGGCTCCCCTTCGTGGCAGCGCAACAGTGTTAACGGGGCATCCATTTGGTGGAGGATCTTTCTTTAGTGGTTTCGAGATGGCTCCTGATTCGAAGATACACAATACAATGTTATTTTATTTCTGTTCAAGCATCTAGTTGCCCTATGATGGTGTATGGGCGCCTTTTCACCAGACTGTAGCGCACCGGTTCTAACGGAACATCCGCTTGATGAATGCTCATTCTTTAGTCGCTATATTACATTTTATACAGATTGCTTTATTTAGTTGGGCTATGGCGGTGTCTGGGCCCCTCTCCATGGAAGCCTCACAGTGTTACGTTATAAGCATATTGTAAGATTTAGTATAACCAACATAACACTTCAATATTACGCTCTCATCCGGATTGTGTTATTCTTCAGCATCCAGTTGGCCTATGGCGATGTTTGGGCTCCCCTTCACTACAGTGCTACAGTGCTAACATGACATTCCTTGGTGAAGGATCCTTTCCAGCGGCTCACAAATATGCATTACGCTAATAACATATTGCAATACTCACCATTCTAAATAATTATTACCTAATGCACCTATTGCAGGATTCAACCTGCTTATGGCGGTATACGGGCTCCACTTCATGGTAGCGCTACCATGCTAACGGGGCATCCATTATGTGAAGGCTCTTTCTTCAGCGACTTCCAAATATTCATTTCGTTACATACACATGGCAGGTACCAGCATTACCAATAGAGACCTGTCTTTAATATTAAGCGCTCATCCAGATGATGTTATTCTTCAGCATTCAGTTGGCCTATGGTTGTGTATGGGCGCCCCTTCACGGCGATGCTACCGTGGTAGCATGTGGGTGAAGGGTCCTTTTTAGTGACTTCCAAATATATATGTTTTTGCGTTATATACATATTGCAGCACTAATATGACACTATCTTAAGTATTATGCTCTCATCTATTCTCATTTATTCCTCAGTATTCAGTTGGCCTATGGCGGTGTATGGGCTCCCCTTCATGGAAGCGCTACCGTCCAAACTGGTCATCCTTTGGGTTCATTTGGTTCTTCAGCGGCTTTGAGATGGCTCCCGATTTAAAGATACACAATACATTGTTATTTCGTTTAAATTTAAGCATCCAGTTCGCCTACGGCGGTGCATGGGCTCTACTTCCTGGTTCGTCATGCCACAGTGCTTACATGGCGCACCTTGGCGAAAGATCTTTTTGTGTGGCTTCTGAATATGTATTAAGTTATATATATATATGGCAGGATTCAGTTGGCATATGGTGGTGTATGGGGTCCCCTTCACGGCAGTGCCACAGTGCTAACAGGGCATCCTCTTGGTGATGGATCTTTCTTCAGCGGTTTCGAGATGGCTTCCTGTCAATATTATTAAATGTATAATAGATAACTATATAATTGTGTTTATGTTCAAGCATCAAGTTGGCCTATACCAATGCCTTAAATGAAAGGCTATCATCCATTTTATGTTATTCCTCAGGATTCAACTGGCATATGGCGGTGTATGGGGCCCTCTTCACGGCAGTGCCACAATGTTAACGGGATTTCCCTTTCGTGAAAGACATCTTAACTTTACTTTTAATTCCAAGGTTTTTTACAGCATCCAGTTGGCCTATGGCGGTGTATGGGCTCCCCTTCAAGGTAGCGCAACCGTGCTAACGGGACATCCTTTGGGTGAAGGCTCTTTCTTCAGTGGTTTCGAAATGGCCTCCGGTCAATATAACTATATGTAAGATAGATAGATAACTATATTCTTGTTTTTCTGTTTAAGCATTCAGTTAGCCTATGGCGGTGTATGGGCTCCCCTTCACGGAAGCGCCACAGTGTTGACAGGGCATCCATTGGGTGAAGGTTCTTTCTTCAGTGGTTTCGAGATGGCTTCCGGTCTAGTGGCTACTGCTACTACTGCTGTATGCGAGATGAATCTATGGATCACAAGCGCGGACGGAACTACAATCAAGTATGTGATTGTTCCGTTAATATTAATGATATCAACATCGGTGCTTACTGGAATTTCAAAAAGAATAAGAAACAAGTGCAGTTTTTGATATCGGGTGTCGAAACTGCAATTAAGTATGAGCTTTTAACACGTAAATGGTATAACAACGAGAGGTTTAGAAGAAGCGGATCCAGAAATTGTTGAAACGAGGACGTCATCACAGAAAAATCTTTTTTTGTTTTGTTTTGATGAAATATGTTTATTTTTAAGCCATAAGGGTTGGGCCGTGCGGCGCATCTGTCTTGTCCTGGTGCTTCTAGTGTGAAAGTGTTGTGAGGGTCGATGTAAAACTAAATCAGTAATAATATTTCCAGGCAAACCTAGATGTAATAGCGCAATATTATTAAACATTTACTTTTTATTTATAATTCATTTCTTAATGAGAGTGTTACATTTGGCGAATCTTCGAAAACAATAAATTCATCTTTACAAACCATCGCGCATTTCAAATAAGATATATATTTAGTTTATATTGGTGAGCAAATATATTCGAGAGAGTTTAATGCCGATCAAATCAGAACAGATAAATTGGTGCGCCATCACCACAAATGAAAGCGCACGATGTCATGCTCTTTTCGGGTGAGCAGAAGGGATAAACTACTGTGTTTTATACCAAAAGGGGCTCTGAATTTAATTCACATTGTTCACGTGTTTTTAAAGATTATTTTGGAGCGGGTTAACGCGGCCTTAAACACCATATGAATATAGTATTTTATTGTCTGCTGAAACAGGAGTCCACAATTTGGAGAGTGTGACGACGACAATTACTGTGGATCCATCGAAAGTGAGACTAGTCTCAAATATATCTACGGTTGGAGCGGGAAATACCTCGACCAGCTGGTGGTAGTATTCTAGTGTATGGCTACTTTGTAAAGTACATGAGTACATGCGTTCATTTTGCGTTAATGTAAATGCAGGAGCAATTTCATCAAAATTTGTTTAACTGAAATGTGTCCAAACGAAAAAAAGATTAATAAATAACGTAAATTGTGTATTTTTATTTGTGATCAGCTCGAATATTAAATGCAAATTTTGAAACACTGTGAGGTATATTTCCGAAAGATTTTGCAATATCAAACGTTATATTAAGTTACATGTATGAAGAGCACGATGTGTTCCCCCACCAGGTTCTAGTTGGTTTGGAAAATTTGGATGACGTTTTATAATTGGGGACACGTCGGCCCCTACCACTTCCGCACCTTCCATGCAGCCCCTTCTACTAGGGGCCGAAGTGTCTTTTCACGAGGAGCCAAAGTGTCCAATCAGGACCGAAGAAGTAGGGACTGAAGTGGTAGCCCAGTCAACAATGAATCTCACATGAGTTGCGGTGAGTTCCCGTGAGACTCACAGAATTTCTCACAGGGTGTGACTCGCCCTGTAAGGATCACCACC